>UFQX01000863.1:0-35896 GCA_900497675.1 Arapaima gigas | reverse complement strand
GGGGGGGGGGGGGGGGGGATCAATTGACTATGACTATCTACTGCCAACTGTCCTGACAAATCAGGAACCCAGAGCTGCAAGAGGTTCCCATGGTTACCCACACAACACATGCTGTTACGCTATGAGGAAAAATTTGCAGCATAGTCATGGTTTTCCTGGTGGGGGAAGGAAAAGCTTGATATGATCCCAATCTAGCCATGGTCCAGAGCTGTAATGCACCACACCAACTTAAACAAATTTGTGAGTTTTTGTTCACTTCAGACCACCTGTTTGGGCATAACTGAGGTCATGGGCTTTTGGTAGATTAATACCAGCCAGAATCAACAGCAGAAGCAGACAAACATTTGTTCTTTTTTGCCTGGTTGCCTTTGGTCCTATGTCAGCAACAAAAGTGGACTTATGCTTCTTTTGTTCTTTCATAACTGCAGTTAACACATCTCTGACTGTCTGATGATAAGCCACGTACCATGAGACCTGGTTTATACTTTCACCTTTTTTGTGAAACAGTGTTGGGCTGCAGTCACATCACAGTGTACAAGGCCATGATAGCTGGCTTGGAGCACATGAGTGCCTTCTGTGATGATTAAACTGTGCAAAACAACTGGTGTGGAGAGAGTTGCACATTATTTTTAGGCTTTCACCACCTGTTTACTCTGTACATTTGGTAAATTGCTTGTAAATGTATTTTGATATTGCTTGAGGGCTGCAGGGGACATATCAATTAGGGCAGTGTTCCTGTGGTCTGAAGGTTGTTTGAATGTATTCACCCTGAACTGCTCCATTAAGAATCATGCTGGGTAAATAGATAAATGTTATAGTACTATAGTAACAAGTAGTACTAATAATAAAATTGTGTTGTTCTGTCCTAAGTGTGAGCATTCAGGAAGTGCGTATAATTGATGTGATATACTGTGGGACCCCCACTGGGTCCCGTTAGATTCTGAGTCACAGCCTATGGCAGGCATAACACACAAAAACTGTCAATTGTTAAATAAGGCCCCCGTCCATTATCGTTAAAGTGCCACTTGTTTATATTTTAAACAGGGAGAAAAATAAGGGCCTTGTATTGCATAACGGGGGTTCTAAATCAAACATGACCTTTTAGTCCATAGATGTAAACTGCTGTATACACATCTTCCAAAGCTCAAGGTTTAAGAAAAGGTCCACTGAAATCAAGAGCATAGCAGTTTCTCTATGACTGATTTTTTATAGCAGTCACTTTTTTAGATCCATGATATTGAAGTTCTTTTTTGTCATCTATTTAGGTGGTTTTTGTTTTTAATAATCTAGCACAAGTGATTCCATTGCAGCAGGGATTGTCCGGATGCTGAAGAGTTTTCCGACAACTCCTCTTTGTGTTTCTGTTTTAGGTCAGACTCATAGCTGATGTCTGAAAGATCTGCATGACTGGAAAGTTTGAGAGAGATTCCCTGGGGTTTGGGCAGGAGGGAAGCTGATTCACTGGCATACAGTCCAGTGTGTGTGTGTGTGTGTGTGTGTGTGTGTGTGTTGTGTTGTGTTGTGTGAGTGCTGTTGTTGACACCAAGCCTGTTCTCTACATGTATGAGTTACACAGATTTTGTGAGCCATGTTGAAATTTTGAGTTATTGTACTGTATTTTTAATCAAAGAAACAAAGATGTCACCTTTGCCTAAATTATGGTGTAGATCAGTACCAAATGTTTTACATGTTTAAGGTCTTTTGTTTCTCATAACCATAAAATTTTTTCAGTTGCTGTTGGTGGAGTTCCTGTAGAATGGAAACTGGTGAAATCATCTTTCTGTGATTTTTTTAATATAAACCCTCGACCATCTTGAGTAGTCTGTGTCCCTTGAGCCTGTAATTTGTGGACAAGTCTAACTTTAACCATGATGATGATAGTGATTGCCAATGAGGCATTTTTTCCTCTATAGTACATCTTTGTACCCCTTTAATCAACAGAGTTTAGTTGTACGGTTATAGATATTAGAACATTTTTTCCCGTAGTTCTGAAAAACACTTAATTCTTATGTTTGCGTTTTATATGAATAATGGTCAAATTTTCCATTGCGATTACATGCTTATAATTTATTAACTTTAGGAGTATTGATTTTTGAAGCATTTGGTATTGCTGAGCCTGAAACCTTACTGAAGAGAAACGTCTGATAGTTCTGTTTGGTTTAATAATTTATATGGCAGTTCTCAGTGTCAGCAATGATCTGGTGTCCCATCCGTGCTGTATCCTCTACAACCTTGTGCCCCAGACTTCTGGGATAAACTCCAGACCACCGGGACCCTGAGGTGATTGAGCACTTACTAATAGTGAGTGAGTGACTAAAACCTATGGACCTTATTTCTCAATTTCACCTGACTTTATTTCACCGATTGTTGGTGTAATTTCATTTATAAGACTAAACTTAGCCATTCTCCATTTTAGCTCTGTCTTATAATTGAACCCAGCAGTAATAGATACAGAAGATATTTAGATGAGTGTTTTATTTTAAAAGCCTCAAATGAATGTCAAATATGCCAACATGCCACATGGGTGCAGTGCACCTTTTATTTTGAATCAGTTACAAAAAGACATAAAGTTAGAGAAATGAATTGTAATGGAAACTATTGAATGCTTGAATCAATGTACTTTTACAGACTAAAAACTAGCTTTTGGTAATACTGGAGACCTGTACTGTACATGTACTGGCCCATGTAAAGTGATTTTCAGTTGTTCTAACTTTAAACACATGGTTAATGATGCATTCATTTAAAATTTCTTTACCCTTTTTCTTTTTCTGGTGGGTCTATGTTGTGTTTTCCCAGCCAGGTTACATAATAAGACATCTCAGTCTGACCACCATGGTTATATTAAAGCTTATATTATTTTGAAAAAAAGATTTTTTGTTTTTATGAACTTTGTTCTTAGTTGCTCTTGAGAGGAGTACATCTGAAGGTTGTTGTAGTGGTTTTTTTTCCATGGATACACACTGTGTCCCTGTCTCTTAGTCTTCGGTGCAGGCCTCTGGGACTTGTGATGGGTCGAGCAGGTGTGCATGGGGGAGACGGACATACAGAGGTCACAGTCATTGACTGCATGATGTTTCTCTGCTCTGTGTGTCCGTGAAAAAGTTTTTCTGACTGCAATCCAACACCCAGTCCTTTGATATAGACCCTTCTCCCTGTTTGGCTACAAATTCACTTCAGCAGTGTCTCTGGCAAGTGGCCCACGGTCCTGAGATGTGAATGTTGCTTTTTCGTAGAGCCCCAGGTGTAAAAGTTGTCCTAGGCGAGTTTACCAGGGTTTTTGACACTCTTATCTGATCTCTTGTTTTTCCATTGTATTTTAATCCTTCCTTCATGGTGAAGTGGTGCAAAAAACATGTTGTGATTGACAATGGCGACTAGAGGGCGCTAGATTCTGTTGTCCCCTGTGTGCTTGATGTGAGAAATCAGCCTTAGTACAACAGTGGTTTTTTTTAAACCTCTTAATTTGGGTTCAGTTGCTGACTTTCATTCCTCCTGTAGATGTAATTAAATTATTGCCTGAGAGAACAAACCAAAAGCAAAAAAGCAATGGTTTTGCCCGCCTGGAATATAAGTTTTTGAGTGTGTGCATGTATGTGCGTGCGTGTGTGTTGGTATGTAACTTATTTCAGTGTTTGCACGCTCTAGTTGATGCTTTAAGGATAGATGCTTGAATGCTGACACCCAGATGTTGGGAAAATAAACAATTAACAATTCTGTCATGTGGAAAAACAAAGTGCAAAAGAAAAATGAAGAAGAAAAAAAAATGAGAACCAGGCTTTTGTTATCTTGCAGTGAAAACTGTTGATGTGCAGCATCAGCGTGTAGTGAGTTGTATTTCCTGCCTCAAAACTGAGCTGTTTTTTTAAATATTTGCAAATCAGTTTACTGTACTGTTACTCTCATCGACAAAGGTAGTAATCAGTGCTGGCTGACAGAGATAAGAGGAGGGATGAAATTACAGCTTGCGTACAGTTTGCGTACTGGCAGCCTGACAGCCATGTCCCTGCAACAAAGTAATGAGAATTTCAAGCAATGTCCTTGATGGAAAAACATGCCCAGTGGCTGCAGCAGTGGAAGTGGCTCGGATCTTGACCGCTGAACTCGCGTGTTTGGGCCAAGGCTGTTCCTTAAGATCCGTTTTCTCAGGGTACTTTATGTGATCCTGCTGAAAGCCATGTTCTTATGTTGTAGAAGCATGATCCAGATGAAAGCCCCATAAAAGCCTGCGCCCCCAAGCCGCTCTCGCATGTGGCAGTGTTTACAGTGCATTTATAGGCCATTCCTTTTTTGATGGCGAGGCCGTATAATTAAAGTAAAAAACCACTAACCAGTTTTGGTGTTCTCACTGAACTTAAACATAAGTGCCGTGCTGAGCAGCCCCCCCAGCCCATCCCACACACGCAAGGGGTATGATCATTCATCCCACCCACTTCTCCTCTGCCAGTGGTTCTTCTGGCCTTAGTTACACCCTTTGTTAGGCATTTTGTGCCAGCTGTGACTCACTGCCTCTCGCAGCACCACTGCCATTACAAGACCTTTGTGATATCCTCTCACTTTCTGTTCTTCACTTTGCTGACATTGCAGAACTGTTCAAAATAGAAAACATCATCAGACCTAATGAACAACAGGCCCTATATTCAGAATAATCATAATTTTTCTCAATTTCCCCAAAAATAAAACACCTAGTCATTTAAAGGGTTACAGTTCAAATTATTTGGTCTGTGTTTTTTTGCCATTTTTTTGCTACTGTTGGATTCAAATATCCACATTACATTTGCCATGGGATGTTGGTGTGTTTTACTTCATGAAATGGGGTGAGGCTGTTGTGTAAGTATATGAATAAGTAAATTGTATCAAAAATCAACAGGGCAAACATGCAAAATGCTTAAAATCTCCTAAAAACATTGCTTTGATGATTGGGATCCACATCAAACAGTTACCCTTGTTTTTTGTTCAACTGCTGTACCTTTACCTGTGCGTCTGACACTAGATGGCACTAGCGACTAAGATACTCTCAAAGCACTAACTGTCCCTCCCTCCAGGTTGAACTAATGAATAGCTATAGCTTTTGTTTTCTCTGGAAGTGTTTCTTTTACTGTATTCTTTACACCTTACTTTTTTTTAGCTTTGTATA
Organism: Arapaima gigas; assembly: GCA_900497675.1. Taxonomy (NCBI): domain Eukaryota; kingdom Metazoa; phylum Chordata; class Actinopteri; order Osteoglossiformes; family Osteoglossidae; genus Arapaima; species Arapaima gigas. Next base: position 30,762 of record UFQX01000863.1, on the reverse strand, counting down.
TTACATCCACTAAAGACAAGTGTATATAAATTAGAATCACTGTCCATTATTCTCCAAATCTGAATGATTTAGACGGAGCAGCCTGTAGAAGAGACTCTCCGATGTAATAACAACTGATCAAGATGAATTAAGGTTGGACAATGTGGTGCACGCACACTGTACAAGTGTCTTGAGGGTTTTACTCATCATGGCCATGGGGTGAGCTCATTGGGGCCTGCCCATATATGGCCATTTCCTGTGCAATGGCCTCCTGGGCCCTGCTGGATGTTTCATATATGTCTGATCATTATTACAGAATTTGACTTGAGCGCCACTTAATTATTGTGCGTTTTCTCTTTTGTGTTTTTCAAAGGACATTGTCCCACCAAATTTTTTGAAAAGTCAGTTTCAAATAAAAATGTTACAGAAACACTCCAGTATATGGTCATAATTTATCCTTAAGTGTAGTTACATGGCAGTAGAGGGAAAAAGACGATTAATGTTGTCTCTGGAAAGGCACAACACTGAACAGGGATGTGAACTGAATGCTTCACAAAGGTTCCTGCCATTGCCTGGGGTAACTTTCAAGCACATAGTGACAATAGTTAATTTTGTTTAAAATAAATCTATTTGTCTTCTTTCACCTGTTGGACAAACCAAACCAGATTTATTTTTAGGTTGTCCTCTTGGCTAAGTTGTTTTACTTTGTCCAACACCCTCCACAGTTTTAGATTATGGTCAAACCAAGTAACTGCTTCCGAATGTTCCTTCCCGTGTGGTCATTTTCAGCACTATGACTGTGATGTCACCTCATCTTTCCTGCTAGTGTTTCCCACACATGAGTTTTGTGTGGTCTAGCTGAGTGTCGTTACTTTGAGCCCAGACAGTCCCTCAGGTGTTGCTCTTATCTTGGTGTTAGCTCACTGTAAATTTTCCACTGAAGCCCAACGCCCTGTCACTTCCCCAGCTGTAGGGTGGAACCAGGCAGAACCTGGGTAGCTGGCTATTTTTAGTTGTGTGGAGTGGCATAGTGCAGTGTGGTGCAGTCCGGTCCTCCCCAGGGGTCAAGCAGTTTCTGTGCTTGGTCATTGTTCCAACCCCACCAACAGAAGGGGGAGCTCACAGAACAGTGTGGCAAACCCAGAGGACATGAATTTATTTAAAATATGGGATTAACACATGACTGCTTTTTTCCAGCTTCATGTCTTCCAGAAAACAGTTGAGGAAGGGGGATCTTAGTCGTTCCACATTTGTAAACTAAATAGGTTTGTACTTAGAAGAGACATTAACTGAGGAGCAAGCTCAGCATAGTGCTACTGCAAGCCTGCACAGTGAAGAATTTTGATGTGTGCTGTGTAGTTATATAGCTAGGTCTTTCACTAGAGCTCTTCAAGTTAGGAACTTGCTCAAGGGTAAAGCAGGAGACCCCTGCTGTGATTCACACCAACAGTTCTTCATCAGTGTGCTATCTGCACCGTACTGATACGGGGAGTGTTCAGCAACAGCATTCCATCCTCCTTTGTATCATATGGTTGGCCTAGATGATGCACAAGAGCATAACATGCATTTAAAAGCATTGTTTTAATTGCAGATGCGGACAATTATATGATCTTTTTGCAGATGTGTGTGACTGGATAACTCCAAGGTTATTCTGATTAAACGAACACTGCTGGCCAACCATTTGTGTATTGCACATTCCAACAGGTTCACAGGCCCAGTGAAAGATGAGCTGGAATGTAAAAGATTCAAGGTGTTCAGGAACTCTGTGCATTTCCTTCTGTATGTCCTTCTGATGAGAACATGGAATGAAATGAACAGGCTGTACCAAATATGCAAAGTAATAAGTCACCTTCCACAGCACAGAGCCAAGGCCAAATGTCTTGAAATGCAATATTATGGGTGTGTGTGTGTGTGTGTGTGTGTGTGTGTGTGTGTGTGTGTGTATTTTAATGTTCACCATGATACTTGTATCTGATGTCTCATTACAATAAGAACATTTGACGTTCAATTAAGACGCTACAGTGAATGTCTCTCTCCGTCAGTCTCTCCTTCAGGGGGGCTTTTATTCAGTAATTCCTGATGGCTGTGACTCAGGGATGGTTAAATATGCCAGCCATTTCCTCACTAGCAGACCATGACATCCTATAATTATGCAACTACTCTTCTCCAGTTTGCAAAGGCCAGAGATATGTTCAGACTGTTGGTGGCTCTTGGTGTCAGTCTTCTCCTGCCCCTGAACAGATGTAGAGGAAGTCCGTCTCTGCTTAACGGCACGTGGAAGGGGCCTTAAAGCCAGTACAGGAAGGAGCACCGCTAATGGCAGGCTTATCTTTTTACTGTGAGCACAATTTCATGCAAAAAAATTTTAATGTTTGTCTTCTCTCCTCCTTTTCCATTAGGCCAGCACTGCAAAAAAGAACCTCTTTCTCCCTCTTCCCACTGACAAATGGCTGGTCATTGCAGGGGGTAAGTTTAAACACTGAGAATTTATTGTGTGACTATTTATTCTTTTTGCTGACACATAGACACAATTCAAGCACAAAAAAGCTCTTTACAGTAATATAAAGAGCTGGAATAAAATATTCAGTTTTTCAGCTGTTTTCTGATTTTTTTCTTTTGTCCTCCAAAAGAATTTGTGTCACATGGATACAGTCACTAAATCTGCAAACACATGTTTGTTTTTAATTGAAGGTTATTCAAAAGAATAGAGATGTACAGTGTGGAAATTAAATTAGATAGAAACAAACAAAGAAGCTGATTTGAAATTAAACAAAATTCAAAGGAACTGGCAGAACTTCACATTGGTGTTATTGCATTATATTTATCACTGAACAAGCCTGAGGAGTTGGCATTCACTCCATTAACTTTGGTGTCTCTTCATAATGGAGGTCAGAGGCCAGCTGTACATCATCAAACTGGGCTCATCACCAACCAGGGATGCTGCCGCAGTACCAGAGTCAGGCTCCTGCTGGGTTGCCACGCCAACGGCTCTTGCTGGTTTAGGCGTAATTAGGCTGCAGGGTCCTGGGAGAGTGTAGTATTTACTGTAAACAGAGTACTCCTGCTGTGGTTCATTTCTGCCACCCGTTCCTCATTAATTTTATTTAGAAAGTTGGTTTGGATGTGCTTGTGGGCTCCCAGCATTCCTCTCAGAGCTTGCATGCATCCCTCTTTAATAGTCTCTGAAGCCTGTTAAGGTTGTATTACTGTATTAGTTCCCCTCTTCATTTTTTTATCCTTTACTTTCCCTATTTTTCAAAAATGACTTCTATGGAAAGCTTAAAAACAGTGTTTGCTTAATTCAGATTATTACTTGTAATCATAGCATTTTGTTTCTGTAATTAGTTTCCCGTGGCAACAGCTAAGTAGGTGCACTGCACTGATCTTCATGTCCCACTTTGGAACATGTTGCCCTGTTACCTGAGAGATGGGCCGCATGCCGTCTCGTTCTGCGTCCTGTAAATTGATTTGACATCAGAATAAAGTTGTCTCCAATGTAGGAAAAAGTTAGAGTAGCAGGTAGCATTCAACTATTGTTGAATACCAGGGGACCTTACTGAGGCAGTTATAACTGTCACGTGTAAATGTCTTTTTGGAATAGATGTCTAACATGCTTTAGGGGTTAAATTTTCTAGTGTCTAAGGCATCACAGGTAGCACATCTCTTGCCTGTTGCTCTTTTTCTTAGTAGCACATCCGAGAAGGAGCTTGGCCACTTTCACATCCTCTAACTGAGACCTTGTGACATACCAGAGCAGGGAGCTTCACATTTCTGTCCTGTGTTGGCCTTTGTGAGGAGTGCATACCAATTCATTGTAGTTGTTTTTGTAGTTGTTTTTGTTGTTTTTGAAATGTAAGGAATGTATCGCCATTGTTCATACTTCAGATGTTCCAGTCTGGACTGGCGAGGGAAGTAAGATAACATCCTCTGTGTGTGTTTTGATTTTAAAAGACGCAACTACAATCAACAGCCAGTAAAGGCTATTATAGTGACAAGGGAATGGAGATGTTTCAAAAAATTATGGTTGCAAGGTGGTCAAAGAACATAGACTGAGACTCAAAGTAACGCAAACCCTTTATTTTGCCATTGCTCACCCTAAAACTGTTGCACTGTGTCTGAAGTATGGCATGTAGATACACTGCATGTTGTAGGAAACACAGCATGTAAAAAGGGAAAAGCACTTCCAGGTCTGCAGGCCTCCTTTGGCTCCTGGTCTCACAGCATCGATGCTAAGCTGAACAGGGAAAAGGGCAAATGCAGACCAATGGAGCAAAACATCCCGTACATGCCGGGCTGACCCGAGAGCTGCAGGATGGACTCCTGAATAAGTCTGCACAGACAGCTAGATGTGCAGGAAATGCAGCCTTCCTGCTCTACAGTTTAAAAACTCGTGGCCTCACAGTGTTTATTAAAGAAAGAACTTTACTTAAACACCTGTGTTTACTTTACACAATATTGTGTCCTTATTGATTTTTATGAAAAGTTTTTAAAAAGAGGATCACTTTTTATAGTTTTGCATTCCCTACAAATATGTTTTGGTAAATTGTAGTGAAATATCTCCAGGGATGTGGCAACTGTTCTACATTCCTTGTGTAATAATCCTTCCATATTGTGGCATGCTTTTATTCTTCATATTTTCTTTTGCATGGGTATCATGTAATTTAGGATGTATATATTCATGAAGGTGTTTGAAAAAGGGGGCACTGTTCAGCAAGTTGAAACCCTAATTTGCCTGGTCCCATTTTTAGTATTTCATGTTGTGGAAACTGTAAGTACTTTGATACTGCACAGTACCATAAATGTATGCTAAACAATGTACCTGAATGATGGGCAGAAAAACCCTTCTTACCGCTTTCTGACAGCTGTGTGTGTTTCTAGCACAGAAGATGGTCAAGGCCTGCCGCATCCCTTCTAGCACTCAGCAAAACGTGTAAAAGCAAGTTGATTATAAAACCTTTCGTAATTTGTTTTTTAATTGATGCAAATAATAATTTAACTGATAAAAAGGCTTGTGTTTCACTGTCAGTTATTTTGTGTCTTAAATTTGTTCACACATATATGCTGCAAAAGTGAGCAGTATTAACATGTCATTACTACTTTTTAATGGGTATGACAGTAGTGCCCTTTTAATGAGACCTGTAGTAAGCAAGTTCTGTTCTGTTTTGGAGCAGTGCACCTCAGGTCTCTGTTGTGCCACAGAAAGCCTCACCTCCTGTAACCTTCCTAGCAGTTTATCTGCAATCACGGGCTGAGCCACCTCAGGCAGGAACCGGCACATGGTGTTTCCTTCAGCTGACTGCTGGGCGAAGACCCCCCAAAGCAACCAACAGCTGGGGGACACTGTGCTATACGACAAGCAGCAACATATTGTGATTTTTTTTAAAAATCTGAGCGGCTGGTTGATTGCATGTACTGTGTTATTGTTGTGTGATTTTTGTTTTGCTTTGCCTGATTTAGATCACTGCACGGACTTTGGTCAGTGCAGGTTTACACTGGTAGCCAGAGCCAATAATATCAGGGCCTCTTGGAGTCTTGGAGCAAGTGCAGGGACTAGTGGCTCTGTTTGCAGAGTCTACACCCACTAATCTAATGATTTTATCGTTGTTCTTTGGAGATCAAATCATTTAATTGTTGAATGCCGTATCTAGCATTCATTGTTTTAATATAAATGAAGCAGATGCAGAATAGTTCCTTACATGAGGGTTTTCAGCTCTTTTGAGGTGATACTAAGTGGGCTGGAAGTAGTGCCAAAGTGTAATATGAATGTATAGTCAGAAGAGGAGGTCAAGTATAAGCTGTAAAATGTTTCCATGTAGATTATACTTTTTTTTTTAATAGTCTTATTTTGAAAGTGTAGCAAGATAACCTGGATGTCTCAACAGTATTTTCTTTTACCCCATTAATTTTTTGAAACAAACCCTCCATACCTATCAAAAGTAATTACACTTACATAAAAAACTGCTTTTTAGGCATTTAATTTAAAATCTCAAATGTCAGATGTCGTGCTGCATATGAAAGGTGTGTCAGATTTCTTCTCTGTTTAGCAACCAGTGAAGACCACCTCATTTAATTTATTTCACTCCTTCCACATTAGTCAGCTAACAATAGATATTGTGACTCTTTCTTGTACTTTTGTTTAATAAAGCTGTAGAGCAGTTTTTAAAAGGCTCTGTGGAAAAGCAGTTATGAAAACAAAAGCCGTGAGTGTTTATCTTTGTCAAGTCCCTAAACCAATGAGCATGTAATCACTAAAGCGATGAAAACGGAAATGCTTTCTGAATCATGCCTGTGATATGACATATAGGATAAAACAAGAAAGAAACAATACAATATATTTCAGAGCAAGAGAACCTTCCTTTAAGTATTTTTCTTTGTACATTTTCAACAATCAAGGATCATTTATTGTCAAACACCCTTATACACCAGGTATACACGGCAGGACGAACTTAAGTAACTTTGATCCAGGGTGCACAGAATAGGGTGGAAGAAAATTTACAGAAATAAATAAAAAGATATTAGAAATATGCATAAATTAAATTCTTGATGGTGGGTAGTGGGGTCCTGTTGATGGACTGGGCAGTCTTCAGTACCCGCTGCAGAGCTCCCAGGTCAGAACCAGTGCAGTTCCCATACCAGACTAAGATGCAGGAGGTCAGGAGAAACAAAATTAAGGTAAACTATTAAATCTTGTGTAGGATGACAATTTTGAAGACCATTTTTAAATTCATGGTGTAAAAGAACTGCTACAACATATCGTGTAATGATTTCCAAATGGTAGCCAAATAAAAATAATTTCTTACACAGACAATGTGAATGAACAAATTATCATAGTTCTCTGTATAATATATTTAACAAACAGTAATTTATTACATTCTATTAATGAAATTGTTAACAGGTCCCATGAATTGCTTTGTGCAAAGTGGATTTTTCAAAGGAAGCAACGTTGTATCTGATACTTGTTTTAAGGGAGTGAATATATGTATGTATGCAAATAAATTTAAATTAACACTGATGACTCAGTGTCTCTTGAACAATAAGGTGTCAGTAGCATTAGAACAGTGAGGGTTAGTTTAAAGTTAAACTGGTTTGATAGACAGCCTATGGAAAAGCAAAATTTCAAGACAAGAGAACACCGATTTTAATTTTTTTTAAAAAAACCATTCTCGCAATACCATCCTGATATTGATTTGTTCTGTATAAGCAATTGTGTTATCATTTGATTTATGTTCTAGGGGAAAACAAAAGCTGATTTACAAGTAGTCATTTCCCTAGATACCATAGTGCAAAATATGAGTTGTTTTCACCAACCAAGTCACAATATTGGCTTCATCAACTACTCTTTCAGTGGGTGTGGTCCCCTCAAATCCTTACATTGTTCTCTGCATGCTACTATGAAGAAAGGTGACCTTTAAAGCTTTACTTTCAGTAATCATGTTTTACTGGAACAGACTTGATTAATCAAAAAAATATATTGTTCTAATTATATTACAATATAATTCTATTAGGGGATTCCATTGAATTTTATAACATGATTATGCACTCGTGACAGACAGTAATCTTTTTTTTTTGTTTAACAGATGAATGGTCAGTCAGCTATGACAGCAGTACCTACTGGGGACAGCAGGTAGCCTAGTAGTTAGAGCAGCAGTCTTTGAAGTTGAAGTTTCCAAATTCACATCTCTCAGTATTACCTTTGAACATGATACTTAACTTATACAAATGGGTAAATAATTGTTAATAGTTAACATTGTACAATTAACATTGTAATTTGCTTTAAAGAAAATGTAATGTATTAATGTGCTCTCTTTCTGTATCTTAACAGATATCATCTTTACACTCTTCCAAGCTCAGCAACAACTTCTTAGAAAAACTTGTTTTTTGCAAAATGTCACTGCTTGTGTCCCTGGAAGCTAGTGCTTAAATATGTTTCATCGTCTGTGGTTTTCCCCAGTGTATGCATTTGTTCTGACAGGCCACTCAGAGAGACGCCAAAAGCAGCTGTTTACTTCGGCACATCGAAACTTTCCAGTTACCTTCACTCAACGTTGTTTGTTTACCAAAGCACTTGTATGTACCATAACTGATACAGGACAACTGTAGCCTTTTACTATGGCTATTATTGTCCTGTTATAAATGTTCAAATTATAAATTTGTGGAGGTACAAGTGTGATTCAGTTCATGTTTAATTACATTTTCTTTGTCCACCTCGGTTTCCTCAACTAGCCATTAATTGGCAGCGACACACACCTAAACAGATAAAGAGTGTCAAATCGACTTGATTCAGTTGGCTTCCGCAGTGTTTACAGATGGTGTTTGACGTTCCTGAGGGTCATTGATCAATAACAAGATAAGGAATGTTTCACATGTTTATAAGATAAGTCGGTCAACAGTTGGCACTGAACAGGATTTTTAAGGGGAAAGGTATTTTCGTTTATTTTAAATTAGTTTGTATTTACTGTAATTCAAACTTCATTGAAATGTTAAAATTTAGTATATTACAGAGATTTTTAGTCTGTTTATAGCTATACCCAAGATTTTTATAAAATCTAGTCCATAAACAAAACGGGGCCCTTTCGTTTTTTCCATATTATTAAGTTTTTATTGATTGACTTGGTAATAAAGGAATTTTAAAGTAGCTAGAAGCTGAGGAACATAGCACATGCTTATTGAATAAGTTGGATAGCAAATGTGTTTGAATAAGATGCTGTGAAGTTTCTATTTTAATGTATTTTGAAGTTGGCAAAAATGTGTTACAATGACCTGCATTCTGCTGAGGGTGTACCCTGGCCTTATGTTCTGTGCCCCTGGGATAGGCTCTGGTCTACCACTACTCTGAAAAATATTTTGAATTTAGTATTTTTTGTTGCTTTTGGAGGTTTTAACACACTCTAATCCATGAATACTTGAGATATGTATTTGGCTTTTATTGTGATTTAGTTATCATAGTGACTTTGGAGTTACAAGCAAATCAAGTTACAGACGTCTAGTCCCAATTGTGTTGGCAGGTTGAAGAACTACTGTATTATCATGATTATTGTGTATTACCTAATTTACTCACAGCCACTTACCCAGTCAGTATATCTTTGCACACATGCAACTTGAAGCACACAACAACTTCAGTGTTCATGTTGTGAACTACCTGCTGCATTTTACTTCGCAGCCAGCTGGGTTCATTTGCTAGTATTAGGCTTTTTGGGGGTAATGGCAGTGAGGAATGATTATTTAATGCATAGATGTCTATTAGGACAAATTTTCTTCAGCAGCTAAAGACCTGACTTTGATTACATTGGAAAAATAATGACACCATATCTCACACCAGGGAGGTAAATGCACAGCTGGACTACAAAGTAGACTTCAAAGTAAGATAAATTCTATGGGTTTTTAAGCAGACTGTGTTATTTTGTACTAAGTGAGTCATGATTCACAAAGTGCAGTGAATTATTGCTGAAGCAGGAAGGACAAGATAGATAAAAAAAGACATAAAAGTTGAAATGGCACTTAACTGTTGGGCTATTTCTGCAGTGGTCCACTGAGTGTTATTCATTGAGTAGTATGTTACTTCTGGTGCCAAAAATCTGGTTTCAAGTTAGTGATGTCTGTTAGTTATGTAACATCCTGCACTGTACTGCTTGTTTTAGGAAAGCAAATCATCAGAGCCACACAAAAACAATGGCTGAACTACAACGGGACCCCAGAATGCTTTTACAAATACCCTTTACCGTTTTGGAAGGAATTCTATAGTCAAAACATATAGACAAATAGATAGAAAACAATTTAATTAATCCCGACGGAAACTGCACAAGCAGCATACATAAAACAGTAACAATAAAGCAGCAATGCAGTGATAGATGCTGAAATTACACTGAAATAAACAAATATCACATCAATAGAAGTATGTAAGAACAACAAGGGTAGCAAGTAGAATGGTGGCTGGAACTTTGTCTTAAAAGACCCAGGTTTGAATCCCACCTCCTGTTATAGCACCCTTCTGCAGGGTATTTAGTTTGAAAATCTTCAGTAAAAATTACCTTGTTGTATGCATGGAAAAAACATTATAATAATGATAACTGTATAAGTATATATGAATATTAAATAAATAAAGCAGCACAGACAGCTCACAACCACATACCGTATATGTTGTGGTACTAGCCCATTCCCTTTTTACTTATAAGGTTTTAACAGCCATCATACAAGCAAATAAACACATGTGCACAGTCTTGTTTCCAGATTTGAGACAGACTAGAGTTACCTTTCTTCTGCTACATCCTTGTGGGGAGTTTTGAGCTCCATAGATGTCTAGTTTATCACCAAGGAAGCTGTAAGTTTTGGCAAACATTCTTATGGTAGGGGACTTTTGCCTGGTAGGAGTTTACACTGAACTTAAAAAGAAGGGGTGATTTGGTGCAGATCTGCATTTAACTTGTATCCAGGAAATATCACATGGATGTCCCTTAGTTTCCAGGAAGTGTGATTCAGTGGGGCTTCCTTGCTTCCTTCCGTCCAAAGTAAAAAAAAAACTTCCTTCTGCTTACACTGTTAGCAAACAAAAAAGATCAGCTCCAAAGCTTTATGTAGATTTATATTTTGGTAAATCAGGGACTACTACTTAAAATATATATATTTTTTGTATTTTTTTTACTTATTGGTGTTATTATTAATAGGTCAACAGACTAGTATCAGAACGCCATTCACAAAGTTGACACACTTTTTTAAAATTAATAATTCCAGAGTGTCTGGTCTCACAAGTAAAAAATGTTTCTGTCATCTGAGCCATACAATGAATCACTGGGAGGGATCACATATGACGGCTTACACTCAGGGAAGAATACTGTTGAATTTACTCTTGTAAATTCAAATATGTAAATGTTTTGTTTATAAGCTGTGTATTTCAAAGTCTAAACATTATTCTGTAAGGTAATGTAGATGAAAACATCATCCATTGGCCAGGGGAGACTATTGTGATGGCCACAGCGTCTTGGCTCCCTGTGAAGGGGAACGCCTCCACTGTGAGCACAGAAGCAGCAAACTGCAGCAGCAGGCGACTAAAAACAGTACTCTATGAGAGCAGTGGCCTCTCAAGCTGCAGCACAGAAACAGCTTGGCTTCCACCACTTTACATCCTGTTTTGGTGCAGAACGGCAGCACACCGGTCTCCTTGTGCTGCTTGCTTCTTTCCTCCTGTATAGTTCTTCTCAGACCAGGCTGGCTCACACTCTCCGTTCAGGGCTACCTAGGCATCGGACGGACTCTCCCCTTAGGCGCTCTGCTCCCACCGTCCCAATGGTGGGCTGCTGTCTCTTCGTCCAGCACAGGGTGAGTGAGGTGCAGTTCAGGGGTGCCTTTCTGAAGCAGAGGAGGGCAAAAAGTATGTGTGCAGCACTGTTATGTCACTTTTGGAAGGTGAGAACTTTCATGTGGCTGAATGATGTCCATTTACAATAGGCACTGAATGCATCTATCATATCATTATGCATATTTTACTGTTCTAATATTTGTAAAGTGTGATTTCTACACTAAAGTTAGTCAAGTACACACCATTTCAGCATAAATTTAGTTAAAATTGTTTAATATTTAATTATATTACTGTATAATGCTAGAGCTGTTGTGGCAGTATGACTGCAATGATATTGAGGAGTACATGTAGTTGGTAGTGTATGTTTAAAAATGTCAGTTTCAGTAATGCTAATGTTTAGGTAGCATTCAGTATATTTTGTGATGTACATATGTTTGACAGTGAGAGCATTTATTATGAAACAGTGGAGCTGAATTGGTGACTGATGATGTTACATGGCAAAGTCAGCAGAGTGGTCTTTGATCTGACTACAACTTCTTTTATGAACTACAACTGGCAGAGGTAATATTTCTTTAAAAGAGGCTAGTTTGGCATTTGAGCTCTTCTGGACTGCAGTAGCTGTCCTGGTAACAGGGATTGGCATCTGTCAGTTTGATCCCAGAATGTGTTCCAGATGTTTTACCACACTGGTCAAGAATAAAATCTGAGATGTCATACTGCGGTATTGGGGTCAGAAAAGTGCAAGTGGTAAGAAGTCTTAGTTTTGCCTACTAGGTCATGGTGTATATCTTAAAGGGTCATGCTGTGGTTAATTTCTGCTGTAATGTGGGTGGGGGCTGAGAAGATGAAGTACCACTTTCACTACAGCTAGTTGCAGTTTTCTCTGAAACTCTGTGTGCCATTGATTGTACTGTGAACTAATGGCACCAACTGAAATCTGCATGATGAGTGAGCTGTGCACCTGTCTACAGTTTCACTTTGAATGGATCGCCTTTTACATACTTAGGAGATATAAACTACAGGATGTAGTTTGCAACTCTGCTTCTTTGTGCACTCGTTGCTTCTTTGTCCACTGCATGGAATGTAATTTTTTAAACAGTCAAACTGCAAAAGAGTGAGCGGTGTTTCTTTAAAAAGTGGCCTTATGGAAAAACCACAAGGGTTGTGGGGAAATACAGAGTACATATTAAATTAAAGAAGAAACCAGATAAGAATCAGTTAGGCAAATGCCACTGGATAATTACAGTTTTAAGTGCTACATGGGGTGAGAAACAGTCATTCAGTTAGTAATTTGGGTTTTCAATCCCACAGAAAAGAACGATTTTGCCTAACATTAAGCTAGACCTGAAAATGCGTGAGGTTTAATTTGCTCGTTTTAGACAGGTGCCCCCTTGTGGCACAAAACAGTCAGTGATCTGCCAGGAGTGGGGTGTAATTGGCCACGGTATCTTGGGCAGCTGTATGGTCTGTGTCTGAGGTGCTACTGTGTGACTCTAGACAATGTTTTGTTTAGCTGTACTGTATCTCAATAGCTTGTATAGAAAACAGCTTTTTCGGAGAGAGAGGAATTTTTGGAGAATCCTTTTTGTCTCTGTTTTATTAAATTGCTTTTATAAAATAAAATTCTGGAGGGAAGGGTTTTCTTATGACCAAGAAAATCATGGTCACATGACTACATGGTCATGGCCACATGAAAAGAAACAGAGGTGTCACAGTTTTCCAGTGATTCCACTATTTGTCACAGATTACATCAAAATTGCAAAGGTATCAGCAAATGGGACCTACAAATGTTTGCTTTCAAAATGAATAAAATGTACATATAGGTAATCTTTTGAAATTTTGGTGCCCAAATTATTTTTTGTGATTTTGGAAAATCTTTGTTTGCACCTGGATTCCAGAGACTTTGTTGGCCTCCACCTGTTGTGGAGAGAAAGACAATTCTAGTGTGTCATTAACATAAAATACCACAATATTTAAACAAATTGATGCCAGACTATGCTGCAGAGTAAAATGTATAGTTTGTTATTCACACTTGTACATAAATGTCCTCTTCACTCAATACTGTCGCAATTCAAATTGTCAAAATGCTGTACTGATAAGTCCTAAAATAGCATAAATGCCTATATGCAACTGTAATATGGATACACAAAATATGAAAGGAGAATTGCTTCAGTGCTGGGCAGGGCAGGGCTGTGTGGGGTTGTGGGTTTTAGACCCTCCCTGTGTAAAGGGACAGTTCCTGTAATGTTAAATGTATTACAATAGACTCTACATTGTTACAGTGTAAACAAGAAAATTCCAGCCACATAAGTTAAGCAGCATTTTTAAAATTCTCTTTTCAAAAATCTTTCTTTGAGCAAGGTATTGCATTGTTCACACATGATGTCATTAGACAGAAATCTGGTAGATCATGTCATTGGTGATTAGCCTGCTGTCTTAGGGTATCTTTTTGAACAATTACCTTGCATTTAGCTGTCTTTTTTTAGATAAAGCATGTGAAAAAACAGACATTGCTTGGGTCAAAGTACCAAAGGGGGGGGGGGGAGTGCAGGTTACTAAGACTGTGGCAAACTGAGGCACAGTCAGTGCCCCCAACTCACTGTTTAGTTATGTCTGTGTTTTGTCTTTGCAGAAGAAGCGGAAACAGAGGAAGAGAGATGCAGACTCGCTCAGCCTGTGCAGTCTGGACATCAACGTAAGTAGAAAACTCTAAATGACCCTTTTTTGCTGTGTTTCACTGGCAGCCAGCCTGGCTGGGTCATCATGTTGTCTGCTGTACAATAGATCTTCCACCCTGAAGATTTGCTTCATGTAGGAAAAATTTAATGTTTTCTGTTCCCATTCATTTAACACCATACATTGTGTTTTAAGATTTATAATCTGTTTTACAATATCCTCACATGTTAACACCAAGCAATCAAACAAGAACTTACATAAAAAAGGCCGCTTTATTTTGTTTCATCTATTGGCAAAACTGGAAAATCTGCTGAAAGAGTTGTCAAATTAACCTTTCCTCAACAGTCTGACAGTTTAATAAGGAAGTATGCTGTGTATCTTTATAATAATCCTTAGTACTTCCACACACACTGCAAAACACAAATCAAGTATTCCTAATGAACTGTTTGTATTCAGAGGAAGAAACTCTGGTGTCTTTCGTACTTCAGTGTTGCATAACCTTGCATAACATCAGTTTTTCAACATAAACTTTGGACTTTTTTGTCACAGAGGAATATGTTTGTCAGAAGTTTTATTTATGAGTTTAATGTGATACTGCCCTAGAAGAGTGTAAGAGTAATTATATTTCTGTGTCTCTGTGTGCTTTATGTAGAAAGATTAGTTGCTGTGTACACATCGTATACTGTGGGCCGGTCTGATTTCAGAGCAGTTGCTCCTATCCTTCCAGACTGTACATGCTGTGCCTTTGGCAGTTTACAAGATTTTATCCAGCATGTCCGAACAAAAACACTGTGGAATCTGCTTCATAGTAACATTTCCCAATTTTTCACTCTAGTTCTGAAACATCTAGTAGGTTCATTAAATGGACTTCACTTAGATGCAGTTGTGATTGTCATGATCTGGAATTTGACTCTTTCTCTTAGTGAAGTGTGAGAATACACTTTTTCATGTGAGTATTTTTATGAAAATACAATGGCACAATGAGGTCCATTTACTGTTTGCTGTATCACTGGCACCGTTCTATGGATGTGATGCTTTTGATTTGAAGTACTGCAATGCATTGTAATGTGCAGTTGTATTTATAATAGTGTCATCAGAACAATGATCTTTGTTGCCCTGATCTATTCTGTACTGTATATTATATTTACCAAAAATGAATTAAAACTTAATTACTATCCCCCAGTGCCCCAAAAAAACCCAAATTTGTATGACACTGAAGTAATACTTTCATCTTTATGCTGTACAGGTCCATAAACGTCTACACATGTAAAATCAACATACAGGGAACACACTAGCATGACTGGCTTGCATGTATGGGGTGGTTTACAGGTTGAAGGCCAAGGGCTCCATTTTGTTCGACTGAGCTGCAGGGATGCACAGGCAAGGCACGTGTCAGCTCTGCGCGTGTTCTTCAAGCTGATTGTTTGACCAGTACCCATGCTGAGCTAACCCGTATTGACAGGGCAGGCTGAGGTCATAGCCTTCAATCTGGACCAATTCCGCCATTTCCCATAGGGAGATTGTTCTCATGATGAGGAAAAAATGTTATAGATTGCTCTCAAGGACCTATATAAAACATGTTGGCAATTAAATGAGCTGTACACAATTCCCAAGACATAGTATGAAATAACTATGTACAATTAGAATAAGATACAAGACACACCGACAATAGCAGCACAGCAAACTAGAGCTAGAAGTAGTTGACCACAGAATGTAACTGTGATGCTACAAAAACAAAAAGCAATGACTGAAAGTGCAACCAAGTGCATAGGGAGTGAATGGCTAAAGTAAGAGTAGATTTATACAGGTTGCAAACGAAAGATGGCCTGTGTAATATTGTGCAGTGTACAGAAAGCAGAAGCATATCACAATAACTATAGTTTTGAACAAGATACTGTGGCAGTGAAAAACTCAGGTTACCACTCTAATGTCATGGTACAATAGAGGACCCTGAAAAAATATATATTAACCTAAATTTGGCACACTTTCTGCCACAGTATGTTTCTCAAACTGCTTGTGTAAGTGAGAGTTCCTCTGTTCCTCTAGGTATAATTTAATGAATAAAAAAATACTTGGATACAGTACTGGATAGAGAACGTGTACAAGCTGCAACCAAACTTAAGTCCTAGGAAAATGCCGATGTAAGTGGAAACTGTAAATGCAGATTTTTACCCAAATTTCACCACCTAATGTTAAGTAGGTGTTAATGTGTGGTGTGGTGACCTCTACAACATGGAAAACTGGGATCTGTCAACTGACCATTGTCTCTGTAGCGGATGTCCTGCCCAGTAGAGTAGAACTACTGAATCATGGGATGCAAATAAACCAGTTAGCATTCTGTGTTCCTGTGGAGTTCCACAGGCTGTTAAATCCCACTTTCAGATCACAATTTGTTGAGAATGTGGTGTGATAAACCTTCAGCAGTCCATATCACACGGCTCCTCCAGTCAGGAATTAGATGTGTCTCCTCTTCAGAGCTGGATCTGCAGATGAAGGATGTTATGACTGAATTCTGCAAGATGTTCTGAATGTGTCTTGCCATCACTAGGTGAAGAAAAGTGAAGACATAAGAAGACTTGAAAATGAACATTAATGGCCAGTTAAGTTAATGAGCACATTACTTAACAAAAGCAGAGTCTTGCAGTCTAAATAAAGTTAAAATTACACGGAAATCCTTTGTTTTCTTCAGATATCTGGATGTTTTCCATGTGAATATTTTATCCCAAAATATTTTGATGTTATTTTTGCACAGGGCAGTATTGGGAGGTATACTGAATAACCTTTCTGCCTAAAATTATATATACAGTACAATGTTTGCACATAAAGTGATTTATGCATTTGGTAAATAAATCCATTTATGGTAAAATATTCATTTAAATGGAATCATAATACTGTGGCATTTTAAAAAGGTTGGTCTCATAGCTCTGTGTCCTACACTGATTTGTGTAAGTCACATAGTCTTCACATAACCCAGATTTAAAAAGCAAAGAGCATTTATATATGTTTCAAAGCACTTACTTTATAATTGTGTATTATTTTGACTGATTAAGGCATGTAAGCGGTAATACTAAAGATGTAAGAAAAAAGAACAGAAAAATATCATTCACATTGGGAGAACAGTTGACCTTACAGGTTTTAAGGACATTTTCTGAATTTATTTCTAAACAAGAGTTTCTCTGAGTTCTTTCAACCAGGTGGTACAGCATACCCCAGAGGCTATGGGGAATGAAATACACACACTCACACACACACACACAGAATCTATATACGGACAGCAACTGCTCCTAACAGCTGTCCTACACTATTGGCCAAACAGACATCTCCAAATAATCTTATTAAATATTGTAACCCAGTAGTCAGGTTTTTTCATTTAAAACAAAATGCTATTATTATTTGTTTAGTTTGGCTATTATTTACAGTGACTAAGTGTAGATGTTAACGGTAACTTTCTTCAAGGAAAAACACAAATAAATCTAGAAATACCAACCTGAATAATCATAGGTAAAATGCAGTTAAATAGTACTGTATGTGCATGTCTGATTCTGTATCAATCTGTTGGTAAAATAATACAGAATTCTACAGGGCAGGTTATAAAAGGTGTTTTTTCTTTGCTCTCCTGTAGCTTTGAATTAAAAGCCTTCTGATGCTTTTGTCACTTTTTGCAGACATCTGCAATATTTCAAATGCATTTTTTGAATAAACTGTGAAACAGATTTTGAGAATTAGTTTAATCTGCATTTCAGGTTAGTTTGCACCTTTTGTACATTTTATTTTTGCTGTCACGGCAGTTGGTGTGTGATAATGTTTGCCTAGTTATAAAGTACAGTGGTGTCTGTGTGTATCACTGTAAAAATGATGATGTCCTTACACTGTTGCTATAGCCAGATATGTCGATGCTGAGAAGAGTAAAGCATGAATAAGCAGGCCACTCTGCTGACAGTGTGTTATGTACTATGAGAGATTCCCACAACTGCTTTGGATTACTTCTATAGCAATGAGCTGGAGGTCAAGTTTTTTTTCCACCATGTCTTTTGTTCTCTGGGTACTAAAGTTTCTCACATCCCCCTCTGGCGTTGTGTTCAGTCAGGAGCCCAGGCACATTGCTGTGTGAAATGCGCCTTGTGCCACACAAGCCTTGCATGGTTGAATAGGAGGGAAACAACCAGCTTCACATTTAGCAGTGGTAAATAAGACCCTCAACTAAACGCACTACTGGGCAAGTCAGTATATTACTGTAGCTATTAATGAAGAACTTAAAATTACTTTTTATTAAGCATTACTTAGCTGACATCTTTGTCCAAAAAAATTTTACTGCCAGGTTTTTATATTAAGTTATTACCAATTAACAGATTTACACTGCTGGGTAATTTCTATTGGATCAGGGTAAGATTATTGCTCAACAAATTACAGCAGAACCAGGGCTTTTAACCCAGATGTTTCAACTGTAATGCAACAGCTGTAACCACTACACTATCTGCTGTCCATTACATGTTAGATTGCCATGTCCCTGATATTTTAATGATAAATGTTATTATTAAGATGAGCAATATCTGTCACATTCTGTGTTACACATTTTAGGATGATCTTGGGGAGTAGGTTATTTAGTTGAGTCTAACTTTAGGGCTGCAAATTCTACCTCCTCCTCTAAGACCTTTGTAATTTATACAATTCAGTACTTACCTTGAATTGCTCCACTAAAACTGACCTTGTTGAATAAATAGTTAAATCACTGTAAGCAGCTTCATATTGCAAATTGCTTTGGAGAAAAATGTGAGACAAAATTATGGAGTATATTTCTTTTCATTATGGTAAATGTACATTCACTAAATCTTCAATATATATAACCTCACAAGACCGGACCTCAGTGGCACTATGAATGGCATTAGTTGTGCATAGCACACTGTTAGGGATGGTAAAAATGTTGTTAATCATTTTGAGATTTAAAACCAACATTTTTTGTTTGCAGTTTTGCATGCTTAATGTCAAAGCACTGCATGATGCTCAGCTGTCTATTACAAGTGTTTTGATGTTCTCTTTGGGACACAGTGTTATCTTTTGAAGTTGTTTTCCATAAGAAAGAAAAGAGTTGGGTGAGTGAAAAAAGAAAAGAGTTGAGTGACTGATCCCTCCCATGGTCTTCACACCTTCCTGCCACGTGTCCTGTAGATGAGCTCTGCGTCTTCCACCACACACTGTAATGCATGTCTGTTTTCCAAAAAAGAACAAGCTGTTCACATCTCATGTGAGCTGTGAGGGAGAGGTCCATGAATCCCCCAAGTGGCACTTGGGTTTCCTGCTGTTTTGTCTCTGTGAGAACTGTGTGCCAGACAGGAAGCCAAAGGTGAGACCCCTCCCTGCACAGCTAAAGAGGCACGTGTCATTCTTGTTCACCTATGCTTGTGCTCCTGCATAGTGGCAGTGTAGACCATCAAGCCATAGTCCTCTTAAGCCTGTGGGCCCAATAAAGCAGCATGGAAATGCTGGTCACTCTGCAGTCAGTGTACAGTGCAGCCCTGGACTAAACATGGCTGTGCACCAGCAGTCTGCTTCAGAAACTCAACAGTCCAGCATGGGTTAGGACCTCACAGAGAGCAGGAATGGTGTATTCTTGGTATACTGGTCTCTTAAGCCAATAGACTAATCTCCATTAAATCCAAAAATGTTGAAATAGAAACAGATGAGACATTTCAAGAATAATTTATAATGACAACCTGGAGGGCAGCCATCATAGCACTTCTGCTAAAATCAACAGAACCTCATTGTACTTCCTTTTAAAACTCCCAAGATGTTGCTCTGGACATACACAAGGTAGCAAAGATTATCAGGTTATAATTAAGCAAATGTTTAAATACAATATGTCTTGGACACACTATTTTCCATGCTTTGCCAAACAGAACATATTCTACAGCATTCTATAGAATAAAAATCTTTAAATTCTATTTCTGTTCTATTGAAAGGCATGACATGTAACATATGTTTCACCATTATATAACATAATTTGAATTTGTTTGTAATAGAAACAAGCAAATGGACATTTTGAATCTAAAAAATGTTAACATCTGAAATAGTTCTGAATGTTATGTCTTCAGCACCTTTCCTTTCAACTGGGCCATCACGTGTTTTTTTTTCTATTTATGAAGAGTAAAATGTTGATAGTACGTTGGGCCTAAATTTTTATAACAACTTAATATATATCTTATACAGATTTCTTATTAGAATTTGTGTAGTATTATTTTTTAGAAAGAAGGGAGTGCATTGTGATAGCAGGTGGTCCACAGAATTTTTGGAAGAGTTGATTTGTCTGGCAACCAAAAAAGTTCGAGAAATGCTGATCTAACACAAATTATCTCTATTTTTAGAATTTGTTTTTGGGTAGTGTGAGTAATACATTTTTCAACAGTTATATTTCTAGACAGGTGGGTCAAAGTTTTTTGTTCTGAATCTGAAAATGTACTATCCTGTTGAAGCGGAAGCCTAAAATTAGACAGACCTGAGATGGCATAATATAAATACATTTGGCAAAGGTTTTACTGTTTGAGTAAGATAGAATTCTGAGGTGGTGTGATCGTTTGTTCTAAATTTACAATTACAGAATGTTTTGATATAAGAGCTGCGCTGAGACCAACTCTCAGGTTATTGTTTTTGCAGTACTTATGTTAGAGTCATGTTCAGTGTGGAAACAGAAGACCAGGGGTACAAGAGGCTGGAGCTGTGGGGGTTCTTCATGACAGGGTGGACCAGGCTTTCACTGCGGCTAGGTGGCCAAGCTTACTGGAAGTGTTGTGTGAGTTGGCAGCCAGGTGTCTCGGTCAGGCCCAGGTCAGGAAAGAGCCATCTGCACTGCTTTTCTTCCGTGAGGCTTTGAGGAATTCAAATTGCAAGATATAACAACCCCCTTCAGTCAGCACTGGGGCAGCATTCCCAGGGCTAGCGTGCAAGGATGATTCCCGACTGCCTGGCTCATTGTGCCCCCAAGGGGGAATGGCTTGTTCCCCTCCATGTAAACAGTAAGGAGCCTATTGCAGCAGGATGAGATGGAGTGGTCACTTGTGTTTTGTGGCCGTCTGTACTGAGCTGTCGGAATCTTCTTCTCTGCTCCAGCTCTGCTCTGCAGCCTCTATCAAACCCAATGCCAACAACCTGACAGTGACAGAGAAGGGCATCACCAACAATTCAGTGTGACTCGCTGTGTTGCACATCTTACTGCTCATCATTCAACCAAATGATCTTTTAAACATACATCATATTGATCTGAAGTTATTGGTTATATTTCAGTGGTAAGGAACATTTAAAACGTTATAAAATGTACAAAAAGTGCAGAATAATCTGAAATCCAGATTAAATTAACTCTCAAAATCTGTTTTGCAGTTTATTAAAAGATACATTTGAAACACTGCAGAAGTGTTGGAAGTCTCTTAATTCAAAGCCACAGGAGAGCAAAGAAAAAACATATTTTATCACCTGCCCTGTAGAATTCTGTATTATTTTACCAGCATACTGAAACAGAATCAGACATACACATAGAGTACTATTTAAATTAATTTCACCTATGATTATTCAGATCTGTATTTTTAGATTTGTTTGTGTTTTTCCTTGAAGAAAGTTACAGTTAACATTTACACTACAGTACTATGGATGTTTAAATACTTTGTCAGAGAATTGCTTGATTGTTATAAACTCATTTTTCTTTTTCTTAAGTACAGATGGGAGATCACTGGTACAAGCAGCTCTAATTCTTTATTGATTTGTGTATTTGAGATTCTTTGATGGCATTAAACTTAGTGTAAGAGCAGAATTTGGATACTGTTCTGACTTGGAGAAAATGGTTGACGCTTATTATCATCTTTTTCTGCATTTTGTGGGGACGTTTTGCTCCTCACCGTAATCTAGAAAAACAGAAGATTATTTAGTATATTTCTCAGGGTGTTCTCAGCTGGGAAGTGAAGAGAACAGAAGACTGAAGCAAACTGGGAAGACAGGTTTTATATTAGCCTGTGCCTTAGCAAGGGGTTGAGGTGGAAAATATTGGTGTATTGCATGTTATCTCCAAACTATTATTTTCATTTAAATAAAGGGAGCACAAATTTCAAATGAATGTAAACAGTACAAAAATGGCATGCAAGCTGACATGGAGCATAACTTAGTGCACTCTGGGTAATGAAATGTAGTTTTGAGGGTTTTTATGAATTACTGGACATGCACTACAACAGTTTTTTCTGGGAGAGCAGGTCAGCCAGAGAATGTGGTTGGCAGGGGGAAAAAAGGAGTACCTGAATCTTATGAGAAGTGTCAGTACCTAAGAAACAGTCATGGTACTCGAAAGAACAAAACGTACAAGTACCACTACTGTGTACCATTGAGCCCACTTCAAGCATTGGCTCTGACTCACTTCCTCTGTAGCTGCTGTTTTATACTACATTAAGGCAAAGGCAACATTGCTGTTTAATATCTGGCTTTGAAAATCACTTTCCAAAGAACCATATCAACATGGATCCCCATACCACCCCACCCCCTGCAATGTGCCTCAGTAGCTCCACCCTATTACCTTTACCCCTCACCCCCCAGGGGGCAGTCCTTTTTCATTCATACCCAATTCAAAACAGATTATTTTTTCTCAAAGATAATATGACAAAACTGCTCTCATGTTTCACCAGGGTCAGATTTGTTTTAGTGGATGTAATGAAACAGAAAATTTGAAAATCTGAAATTCCTACCAAAAAGAAAAATTATATAATTCATATAGACACATTTTTACATGTATATTTCACTTAAGTTCTGAATGTCTCTCCCCAAAAACTTTAGAACTGTGAACAGGGCTGTAATTTATTTGCACTATCTAGTATTTTCACTCAATTTCTGAATGTGATTGACTTTCTTTGGGTAATGGCCTGTACTTAATAGGCCCCAGATGTCACAGAAACACTCTTTGAACTTGAGAATGAAATTACCTAGTAATCCTATTAATAGTACTTTGCTTTCTGAAGAAAGAAAACCTCTTTTTATGCTTTTCTTGTTGTTTGATAAAGTCCATCATTACTTGGTCTCTTGAAGCCTTGTGCACACCACCAATTTAGGAGTCACGTTTATTGAATCTAAAGTTGAAGAGAACATTGTGGAATTACATAATGTATTACAAAGCATCTTGTCTCAGTGTATGTGTGTGTGTGTGTGGGGGGGGGGGTATCAATGTGGTGCACCTCAGTGCTTTGAAAAGTAGAAGGAGCAATGGAGTTTTATTTCCTACATCAAAGGACCCCTTAGCCTTTGCAAATGGCCTCTATGCCCCTTTTAAAGAAATGCAATACCGTTGTCATCTGGCATGCTCTGCTCTCCGTTAACTACAGGTTACCACCCTCCCAGGTTGAGCTCTAATAAATGTCCTTCACCTCACTTCACTGAAATTCTGCACCTTTTTGACAGCTACATTTAAAGTTAAGGAGCCTTGCAAGTGCCAGTTTACTGTGCTGTTTAACTTTACCTGTTCAAATGTGTTATTATGGAATGTTTCAATACAGATATATTTATATTCTGTATATTTTTTTATAATCATACAAACCTCAATTCTGCAGGCTATAGCTGGAAAATGATAGAGAATAGCAGTATTACAATATTGCGTGCATATAATTTAATTCAATACAGTCACTGGCATTACTCCATAACATGCAGTACCTTGTGAAGCAGGACCATTTATTTCCAGATGTGCCAGGTTTAGTTTTTTCTTGAAAAACTTGGGTTTTTTGTTGGAATTTCTGC
Organism: Arapaima gigas; assembly: GCA_900497675.1. Classification (NCBI taxonomy): domain Eukaryota; kingdom Metazoa; phylum Chordata; class Actinopteri; order Osteoglossiformes; family Osteoglossidae; genus Arapaima; species Arapaima gigas. The sequence continues at coordinate 7,061 of UFQX01000863.1, read as the reverse complement.
GGTTTCAGTGGGAGGGCTATGAGACCCATCATGGTAATTGCATGTTTAATATGGTGACCTGGGGTGGCTCTCTTCCCATATGTGCAAAAAATTAGACTGGTAAATGTTAACAAATTCAAAATGTACACAGCATGGCTTTCAGTGCAGCTCTCACATATAGTAGAGCATGGAGTAGCACACATATAACACAGTGCATTTATTCTCACCTGGTGAAACAAGAATCTGTGTACAGTAGACTAGCGATGGGAGGTCTTATCAAAACCATTATGCTGTAAAGTAAAATTTAATTTCAGATGACTTGCTTTCTTTATATCACTGACTAAAAAGACTCTCTTTTGTCTCTTTGGATTAGGAAGTCTGATTTTGGTTACTTATATTTTCTGTTTTTAGACTATTTCATATCCCATTTTCATCGACTGCTTTTCCTTTACAGGGTTGTTGGGATTCAGCAGCATAGGATATGAGGCAGGGTACACCCTGGATGGTACATCAGTCATTCACTGAGCAATTACACACACTCATTTACTGACACAAACACACACTACGGGCAATGTAGAGTTACAAATTCAACTGAGAAGCATGGCTTTGGACTGTGTGAATAACCCAGACACAAACTGAGACAGATTCGAATCCACATCTAAATGTGAGGCCCCCGCACTGCACATTGTAGCATTGTGCCACTCCAGCCACATATCAGTACATATCATCCTACTTACGAGCATAATGTGTTCCTGAGAATCATCTCATCAAGTGAAGTCTTATAAGACAGAAACATAATTACCATTATGGCACAAACTTTGAAAATTCCCCCATACTCAGCTGTTATTACTCATGAACACAAAAAAATCAGTCTCTATTCGGTCATAACATGGTAAAGGGTAATAAATAATTTTACTCGTATACACAAAAACTCATAAGTCAAAAACTTGTATCTAGAGGGATACCTGTAATTAATTTCCATATTCGTATCATAGAAATTCCAGTCTTGTGTTGATTCCACGGAGATGTTAATTTAGAGTCATATTTTATTTTCAACTTTTAGATACAATACTTTAAATTATGTCTTAATTTGCTTGGCTTTGTTTTTTAAAGAGTGTTCAGGAATGTAAAAAAAACGAATGCAGAAATCCAACAAATGACAACACAGTGTCTTTCTAGTATCTAACTAGTGCATGTTTTCTTTATAAACAACACTATTTTTACTTGTACACAGAACACAGCCAATGCTTTCATCACAGCCATATAAATAAATAGTCCAGATAAACCTGCAGCCTGATAGGGAGGCAATATTGCCATGGTCTGTGTTGAATGCATCTTAAAGTGATCAGTTCCCATTGGCCTGACCCCAAGTACACACAGCATATCCAATAACAGTACCAAGGAGCAACCTTCACTTGATCCCACCTCTTTGCTCTACTGTAGGCCCACCCAGTTATAACCCTCCAATCAGATCTCTGTTTCAACTGCCAGTTTGTTTGCCTTATTAAGGCCATTTAGCTCATTTCATCACTGTGTTCTGAAGCTACCCACATAATTTAGAATTACCCTCACAATTCTCTGGAATTTTTAATAACATCTGTCTGTGCACTAATGACAACAGAAGATGGTGGATTAAGAAATTGTGCAAGAACTGAAATTAGTACAGGAATGGACAGATACATAATTATAAAAGATCTCTGTGTTTTACATTAAGATACCAAATGGACTGTCATAATATAACCTGACTTATAACAGAATTCTTCCCACTCTGTTTGTGTCGGAAAAACCAATAGTTTTCCATTTACCCAGTTAGACATCACAGGCCACTTTACGTCAAATAGCCTGTATTATTAAATCTTTGTAATTGGCCTGAATAAATCTTATAGAGATTGTAAAGGACTTCATTATCTTCCCATTTTATGTTTTGTCTGCCCCCAAAATGTAACATTTTTAACACTAATATGTTGAATCTTGACAGTCCTGCTACCAGAACTCAAACCCCACATTTCCCATCAGCTGTTTTCTGTTGTGGGTCAGATTCTATGTTAGAAGAAACAGGATGCATTTTCTGAATCATTGACATGGTTTTATTTCAAGGTGTTTATGCAGAGTTTCCTGTTGCCTGCATCTCAAAATAACCGCTGTATGTGTGTTTATCTAACCACATATCTGACATCGACAGAATTTCCCAGAATAATAGTCTATATTTCAGAAGTGCACACGTTGGCTTTCATGAAAATTGCCTGTAACTTATTCAGAACAGCTACCAGCAGGAAATACCACTTTGAGGTTTTCAACAAATGAGCTTTCGTGTTTATCATGAAGCCCATTATTACCCATCTGAAGGCAGGATATTGCAGTTTTAAAAATTGTAACTAATTGCAAAATGTGAGTCTACTTATTTGGGTCACAATATAATGTTCACATTTCCATTACTATTGCAATACCAATGAGGTTATGTTTTAGTCTTCAGGGTGGCAAATATCCATGAGCAAAAATGTTAACTCCTGAAAAGGGAGCTCATAAAGTTTAAAATGGAAGCAAATTGAACCTGGGAAATATCCAGGGGCCAGTGAAATGCAATGGTTTTTGTGGCTGGTAAATTTCCATCTCTTTGTCTTTTTGTCGGTATGGGGGGGAGGCCTCGAGCTTTTATAAAATTGTAGTTAGAGGACACCTCGTTGAGTGGGTGAGGCAGTATTTTCTTGTTTAATGCCAAAACGTAGCTGGAGTATAAGGCCTACATCCCCACCCTGCCACCACCACACTTCCCCAGTCTGATAGGGATACAATAGCAGGAACTGCTCAAGCTCCCAGAACAAAGCACAGTAACACGGGGGACCAGTTTCCTGCAGTCTAAAACAGGAGCTGGGGCCAGAGAGACATTTAACATCCAAGTGTTCATAGAAACGCCCAAGTTGTCCCAAAGGGAATCCCAGAATCCTCTGCTTTAACAAGACTTAGACTTGTGGGCTGAGCAGAAGAAAGCCCCCAACCCCAGGACACAAAGAAGCTGTCAAAACTTGAAAAACGAAGGAGCTGAAATGTTGTTTTTAACTGTTCCCTGGTTGCTGGGCAAGCAAGAGGCACTGTTTCAGGTTACCAGCTCAACACACAGCATTAAAACAAAGCTACTCAACTAGGGACCACAGGAAGGCACTTCTTATATATGTTGACAGCTGCAGTGCAGCTTGACACCTGGGGTATCGAGCATTTAGCTCAGACTTAATACATTTTATTCAACTTTTACTGGTGCATAGTTTGCCCCACACCACCTTCGGCCTGGTGTTGCAAGCCACTCTTGGGCTTTGCCTCGTACCTGTTTCCTCATGCAGCTCCACATTAATGCTAAGCTGCCAAATGTTTCTATGTAATCTTACTTTAAGCAACAATTGTTGATTGTGGGGTATTTAGCAATGATGGTAGTGCATAATAAATGGAATTTCTCAGTGCAAACACTTTGCTAGATATTTACACTCGACAAGTCTGTGCATTTGCCTACATAAGTTTTCTTACTACTTTATTAAAAACGTTATGGTTTTTACATGCATGTTACACCGGCAGGCTGTGCTGGATGAATGCATCAAACGCGTTTGTATTACGTTTAAATATTTATTGTTAATGTTCGCTTCTGTTAACACTGGGACACTACTGCAAGACCACATTTTCCAAAAGAATGATCAAGATTAATCTCTGGAAAGAGGTTCACTATTTTCTCCAATGTGTTTAGATACGACATGAAGGTCTACTAGAGGGCGGCAAATGGCGTAATGTTTAGAGCTGCTGTACGACATACTGGAAGTCCTTGGTTTTCTTGGATTAAGGTTCTTATCCCGAACTGATAAAGAAAAGCCTGCTAAATCATTGTGATATAGCTGAAATACGTCGCCCGGGATAATGGTGCCAGCTTAAATAATAATAATAATAATAATAATAAAATGTGTTATTATTATTATTATTCAGTTTTAATTACAGCAACGGTATTGATACCGATATCAGCCCTACTGGAAGTCTATTTTCATCTGTCAGCGTATCCATTGATAGGAACAGTCACGCTCTGCGCGTCCCCGCGAACGTCGCGAGAGGATGTTACCGAAGGTTTGGCAACAGAAAGTCACTCCGGTCAGTGTGTTGCGAACGCGTCGGCGGCTGCAAGTCAACGTGACGGCTCCCCCTTGCCCTCTGTTAGAGGGAGGTTCCTCCGCTCGCTTTTTGCTCGGGAGACCCCGCCTCCGGCAGTGAGCGGCGAGTCGCGAGCGACGCTGGCAGGCGAGCAGTTGCTCTCGCTCTGATCCGTAGCGCTGGCGGGTACCGCGGCCGCGCGCCTCTCCTACGACCACCCCGCCGCCGTTGCCTCAGCCGTAGGCGCGGGAAAGGCGAGCATGGTGGCCAAGGACTACCACCCGCTGTACCTGGTGGTGAAACGGGCCAACTGCGCCCTGGACGTGCGGACAAACCGGGGCACCGTGGGCAAGGAGCAGGAGGTGAGCGTTATCGTTGTTGACATACCTGCTATTGGGCTTTATTTAATTGACATCTCTGTCCAAGGTGACTTACGCTGTTAGATAATTCACTTCGTGAGGATTTACCCTTCTACAGCAGCGGGTTTTCTCACTGTACCAATTTGGTCTAAGCCGACTTTCCTCAGTGGCATGTCAGCGGTGCTTCGTTGAAGCTTTTGTAAAAACGTTCATTGTCGTAATAAAAGCCCGGTGTAGGCAAGAATAAGTGTTACTTTCCGTTAAAATTTTTAAAGAAACGAACTTTTTTTCATTTTAATTTACAAACACGTTTACATCCATAGGCAGTGACTGGAAACACAAGGGCATCAGTTCAATACCTCTAAAGTTAGTCGTTCAGGAATACGTGGAAACCGATGATATTTAAATTTTGAAATGGTTGAAAACTATTAGTATCAAAATTAGTCTTGCTGGTTATTTTTAATTTGTTTTTACCCCTTCTTCACTGCAGCCCAGACATCAACATTTTTAAAGCTGTGTATGTAATGAAAGTTTTTAGATTGATTTATGAAAAAATAACCAGCAGCACCAGCTCAAACTTATTGCTTTTTTAAGCAGTAATATGTTTGGTTTGTTTTGGTTTGCACTTAAATCTGTTTTGACTAAATATAATCTAAATTTATAGACTTTATATACTGTTTTGGAGCTTAGTTTAAGCCTGAAACTGAGGTAATTGTTTGAGAAGTGATGGACACATTAGTGAGCCCTTTTCCAGGTGTGCAGTCACCTTAAGGGTGTAAAGTGATGCGGGGAGGACAGGAGAACACTTGCAATCCAACTGTAGTCAGAGGTTCCAGAGACAAGTCCTGTAGTGAGAGGATGGTAACATAAACCAGTGCAAGACACAAAGCATGTTGGCAAAAAGAGGGTGCAGGCAAGATGATACTGTTGACACTCAAAGGCAGAAGAAACAATAGGCACAACAAGGCGAAAAGGCTTTCAAATATGGCCTTTTCAAGAGTTTGATCATCAGTAGATAGGTTTTCATTGGGATACATTGTTGGTTTAACAGTGTGCCTCACTACCTCTGCTTCACATATCCCTTCCCTTCATAATACACAGACACATACACACAGAAATAAGTATTGTTTGTGCTTTTAAGTGTATCCCTTTTTATGGGAGAGAATGCAGAGATTGGGCTAGGTAAAGCAGCAGGTCTTAACAGATCTGTGGCTCTTCGGCCATCTGGGGATCATATTAAATCCTTTAAGTGTTGCATAGGCTGCTCTTTCTGCTGGAGGTGTTTAGAACATTGCTTCTCATTTAAGGCTCATGCCTGGGATGTCCTTAAATGTTATGGTTTATGCTCTTTTAATAAAAGCCCACAGTGTTGATCCAAAAAAAAAATTAAACTTATATTGCTGGGGGGTGTACATCCCTTCAAACTCATGTTTTCTCATGGAGTGCTATAAGCGTTGTTTCTTGAGTGCTTTAGATAGCATGGTGTAAATATGTATTCTAATTTGAGGTTCAAGTCAGTGTGGCTGAAGTCCTCCAGAAATGAAATAAAAGGCAAGAAATTCCAAGCAGATTTATTATTATGCTGGGACAGATGTGGTGCTCTGAGCCAGAACTGATCAGTGTGTGTTTAGAGGGTGTTTACTGTATGAGAACTGGGAATTGTGAAGTACTCCATGCTTCACTCTTTGAAGGTCCACCGATATCTCATGGCTACAGACCAGCTGCTCAGATTAGTTCCGCAGAGGAAGAACTGCCCTGGCTGCACTTAGTTCATCCTGCAAACTCAATGAAAGTTGGAAATGCAATGAGTATAGAATTTTCCAGGTAAAACCATATTAAAATTCCAAAAAATAAGCCTTTTTAATAGATCTTATGATGATTTCAGCCAAACCTAAACAATGCTAGTTGTCTTGTATACAATGGCAGGTTAGGGTTGCAACCAGATGTGTCATGTCTCAGGATCTGCTGAGGTATTGTCATACACCTCCAAGGCAGAGAAATACTTTTTATAGAGACTGACTTAAATGCTGAAATGGATCATTAGTTATGACTTCAAAATTTCCCATTAACTCAGGTAGCATTGTTTACAATGGCCTTGTTATTTTTTGACCTGTTAGTAACCTTGGCAACTTTAAGCTTATTTGAAGACACAGTTAAGAAAAGAAATAATGGAGCTGTAAATTATAAATGACAACAAAATATAGTAGTGAAGACTGACACAATTTAAGACTTCTAAAAATACTGCAACGTTCATCCCACCTTTAGCAGATCAGAAATTTTAGTCACTGCCAACTCAAATGTTTTCTTCAGCACAACTTATGTTTCCTGTCTTGATTCTGTCTTTTGTGTTTATCAGTCCATGTTTTAAAACCACATGCTTACATAATCTGTTCACTTTAGTTAAACTGTTGCCTCATTCCTGCAGTCACTCAGTTGGTCTTGGATTCTCTAAAAATACTGAGTATGCTTAAAATAATACAGCTTTACTTACTATACTACATGGCCAAAAGTATATGGACACACAAACACCCCATCTACATGTGCTTGTTCAACATTTAATTTCAAAATCATTGGCATTAAAATGGAGTTGGTCCTACCTTT
>UFQX01000862.1:131651-196472 GCA_900497675.1 Arapaima gigas | reverse complement strand
GGAACCATCCTCGCTTTATAGCATTTTTCCCACAGGTGCCTAAGACTTTTGCACAGCACTGTAAGTAAACCGCGCTGCAGAACCGCTCCTGTGTTCAGACAGCAGTTCCCCGACGTCGACTTGTAAATGGCATCCGGTAGATCCAGCAGCGTGTGGTACTGTGGTGCAATACAGCAAAATGAAACAAACGGTCGGCAATAATGCACAAGGAGCCGATTTTTTGGCAAATTATCTGTATTGGGAAAGTTAAATTGAATCCTGAGAATGGGAGTGAACGCATTTCAACTTAGGCCTCACACTAAAAAAAACGACCCCACGTGATGGGAAGATGATTGCCGTACTTTAAGACCAACAACAACAAAAACATAACTGTGTGTTATTGCATTTCGCCCCCCTACGGCCCCGGGCCACACACGACCGGCGGTGATGGCAGAAAGCGATGTCTCCGGTGTCGCTTCCTCTTCCTCTGCCTTCCAGGCTGCAAAACGCACTCTGTTTCTGAACGGGAGGTCACACACCCGGGCCCGCAGCCCCCCACTTCCCATGATTAATGAAAGTCTGTGCAAATTGATCCTTTTTCTTCAGCGGGCGCAGGCTGTTAAAATTAAGCACAGTCTTGAGGAGGCGGTTTGTATAGAAGGACCTCTCCAGAGGAATTCGATAATAGAGGGCAGCAAACGGGGCAGTGACACTGCGTCCTGACTGGACAGTTGAGGTTTTGTTGCAGACACGTTCCATCCTGTGTATTATGAACATATCATAGCTGAGCGACCACATCTTCCTGGGGTGGTTGGAAGATGCTGCTCACCCCTCGGCCCACTGGGCTCTAGTGCTTCAGCTCTCGGAACCAGGATCTGCCCGGGGGGGTGGTCTACGTCTCACAGCTGGACCGCTAACGTCTGCTCCTTTCCCTCCGTGACCCCTCAGAATTGCACGCACCTCCAGGCTAATTTTGATGGTTTTGGTGAACCTTGCCTATAGTTACAGGTTAAAATACACCCCCAGAAACTACTTCCAAATCACCAAGGCGTCTAACAGGACCTGATCTACTCTGCTGGCTGTTGCGATGGCAGCTATAGTGCAAGCAGCCATTTGTGGTCCTACTCCTGCGGGGTGTTTGGTCGAGAAACAGCGGTCTCTGTGAGAGAGCTGAGCAACCAACTGACCACAGATGCAAGGCTTTCACAGGTCTTAGTAGGAGATGAGCCAGTCACCCGGTTAGAGCAACTAGTTGGATTGTTTTCACATTCAGGGGTAAAGAGTGTTAGGACAATGACTTACTATGCATATTTTCTCATGCTATTAATTCTGCTAGGTCTCCTGGACGGTTGACTGTTTCTGAAGTTGTTGCTGTGTGGCTGAATTTTAAGATTTATTGCATGGCTAAACTGAATTATTGTAACCCAGAAGCCAGAACTGCATTGCCTGTTTATAATGCACGCTGCTTGACTTTACATTTAATATAAAAATACTGTCCCAGAGGAAGAAATAAAATTAATTCTTACAAAGAGTCATTTGGAAACATGAAAATAGAATAAAGCTCCCTACCATTGATTTCGTTCAATTTTTAATTCTGAAGATTTCGAGAAGCGTTTCACTTTGCACAAGCTGTTATTGTGTTTAAACTGCTCAGAGAGAAATAATGGAAATGTGGATTTGTTTTCACAATAAAGCGACTGAATGTAAAATCGGTTACTGGGCAGAGGGATCCTGGGACAATATAAGATTTACATTATAGGAGAAATGCGTATAGAAATCCCTACAGAAATCACAGAGTCAACACAGAGAATCACAGAGACATCACTTTTGTTTTACTGTTTTATTGCATTGTCCATCGTGCCCCCCCACTCTCTCTCTCTCTCTCTCTCACTCTCTCTCTCTCTCTATATATATATATATAGATATATATATATATATATATATATATATATCTATATATATATATATATATATATATATATATATATATATATATATATATATATATATATAGATATATATATATATAGAGAGAGAGAGAGAGAGAGAGCAGTGTTTGATGATCAACAGTCAATTTGTTTAAGGGGCTTTTCACTTTTTAAATAACAATGGAACATCTTTATGGTCGGTTTATAACCAGGATGAACAGAACACTGGAAAAAAAAAATAAACATACAGTCTAATTTTGAACATATTAGTTCTTACACACATAAATCACAGTGGTTTGTTCATGATAAAAAAAATCATTGATCATCATTGATCATCAATCATTTTTATTCATTGATAAAAAAAATCACAAGGTTGAGTACTGAAAAGAATTTCTTGAATGGACATCCACAAAGGAAAGAATGGGTTGGCAGTGTGGAGTAAAAATAAAAATTCACATCAAAACTTGATATACTTGAATTTGGAAGGAGAAAAAAAAACATCTCTTGTCTGCTTTCTGCCAGACTTGCGCTTTACACCGGGACCTTTCATTTTTTGACGTGCAGGCTGTGACTCAGCATTGTGTTTCCATTTTTCTTATTTTCTTGTCCAGCGCCTCACGTGCGTCATCCCGAAGAAAGTGAAAGTTAGTGACTAGTTCACCAACAGGCTCGAGTGACAGAAGTAGCGCCGGTCGCTTGTGTTGCCGTGGGTTTTTATGCTCGCCAAACCACAAGCTGTAAACAAATCACAGGAGACCCTGCAGCAGATTTTGAGATAAATGCTTTATTGTTTACTTCGCCGTTCAGTTACTCTGTGTGACACGTTTTGATATTAGCCATTTGATCCATCATTTTACAGGTGAAACATACATTTTGTCGATAGCAATTTACACCTCGTACCTTTCTCAGGGCCGCATCATTGAGACACCTTTTAAGAGTCAAACCTTGAACCTGGACATTTCAGTCAGCTGCCTTTCACTACTCTGCTTTTTCTTTAAATCAATACAACTACAGTAAATACTTTTGTCTGCGTGAAAAGTTTTGTTACACCACACAGTTTTGTCTTTGACAGTCAACAGTCAACTTGTTTAACTGGCTTTTCACTTTTGTAATAACACTGGAACATCTTTGCGGTCGGCGTATAACCAGTACAAACAGGAAGCCGGAGCTGACAGTGTTTAGTGACAGAAAGAGAGGAGTGACCCAGGGCTGTTGCAGATATGGTGGGTAATATAGGTCTGGAGGAGATGAACTTGGGCTCAAGATGAGCCAGGCCCTGGAGGATTATTATCGCTGCTAAGATGGGGTGAAGATCACTTTGTCGCGTACTTTTACGCAGGTGTAGTTATCCGGGCACAGATAAAGTCCAGGTTTAAGCTAAATTTCTCTGCCAGTAGAGAATCTATGGTGAAAATACTTTTCGGTGTAGGATGAGGCTTACTGTGAGCCCTTCATAGAAGAATCTGCTCTGTCAGATCCTCTTGTGTTCCAGCACAACAGCTACTTTTTCTGTGCCCATTTTAAATCAATTTGATGCGGGCAAATGAGCGAAAGCCGATCTGAGCCTAATGTTCTCTTCTTTTTTTATGAGATGTATTTCCTAAGGAAATTAATTATATTTAAAAAAAAAAAAAAAAACAATAATTACAAAACTGGTCGTTCTTGGTTTGGTTTCCTTCTGGAGCTGTTTACCTCAGTGCTGTGTTTTTAAATCACACAGTAATCCAGAATGCAACTTTATTTACATACATTATACAAAGATGCAATTATGTTACAATACAGCCAGAAGAGATCAGTGGAATAAAGATGAAATAAATGATGATGTCAACAATGCCATCATAGCCATGATTAGTCATCTTGACTTCTGCATTAGTATTTTTTCTGACTCCGACAGTAAAATAAATAACAGTGCTGGTGATTTCCAGGTTGCTGGTAAATGGCAGATTACTCACATGTGTGTGAGTCCCTGTGTGTGTAATCCGATTCTCTTCCAACTCGCTCTGCGAAAATCCGATGACGTCATAAAGCAGCCCTTGGCACAGCCCCGACGAATCGCTCGCCGAGTCCTCCACCTTCCCAAACACGAACAGGTAGGATTGCACTGTATACCTTGCGGTTTTTTTTATTATATAACCGGTTTCTGAAATGTTCTGTTTGCGAATTACAACGGCGTAATTTAGTGAAATATATTTTAGATATAGATTTATGTGCGTTATCTTACGAAACTAGTTGAAATATTCAAGAATTTGCGGATTTACAAACCTTGCTTTAGTTCCTACAGCTGACGTTTTAATAACCTGCAAGCCACGTGATCGGCAGTATTAGGCGAGTGTTTCGTGTCGGCCAGTAGGGGGCGTAGCAGTTAAGTACATCGACCTGTACGTTGAAGGGTACTAGTCGAATCCCCCTGCAATGTTACATTTACATTTACTATAAGAACACGGTATTCTGCTGATTTTCGATCATCGCACCGGACTAGCGTCAAGTAAATGTCACTAAAATGGTGTTTAAACGGGGAAATCATTGCAGTTTACTTAAGATAAAACAATACGCTAAAAGTAGTAATAATAATAATAATAATAATAATAATAATAATACATCTCCTTAAATACAGCTACACATTTATTCCAAGGTTTCTCAAAACAGGAAGGTAATGAACAGCTTTTAACGGCGCTACTTCCAACTGTCCGCTGAAATATGTGGTAAAAACGTTTAAAATGTTAAATAACCAAGAGGCCGCTTTGGTTGTAAGTTACTTAAGGCAGCGGACAAGTACTAGGGTGTTTTTTACCCATTATCCTGTTTTTTTGCGCTTATACCTGTTTTCAAAAGGCACTGCGGCTGGTAACGCTAAGAACTTCAACTCCGAAGGTTGTTGGTTCAAGACCCGCTGTTACAGTAGCTTTGAGCAGGATGCCTCTACTGAATCGCCCCACTAGACGTACGTGGCAGCACAAAAGGGGCCAACTACTGAAAGAGAACGAAATAAGTACTAATAATAGTAAGATAAAGAACTGAGCAGGGACGGCCCAGAAAGACGCCGGTTTAGTGGGACACTTTCTCCCTCCTGGGCGCCATCGATGTGATCGGCGCTCGACTCTGCCCAAACTCCCTTTGCTTTTCTCCATTGCAACTTTTGCAGGGACTCCACAGACATGTTGGCTGTCAGCTGAAGAGACCCCGCGGCTCGGCTCAACTTCTGAGCCCAAAAAAACAGCTCGGCATCGGCGGGGCTTTGCTGCGGAGACCCTCCTCGGACACGCGAGCCCGAAGACGGAGCCGAAAAGTGGTCGGAAAGTGGCGGCTCTGCTCCGGGCGGATGAATCGGGCCAGTAATGCAGGAGGAACCTCTTCTTCTGTCAGCCGCTCAAGATGGCAGATTTTTACTGAGTTCTGAGCCTCGCTCTCGCCTCATTTATTTGCCATGAATAACAGAAGTCCTTGCACCGATGGCCCCCGTATACGAAGGTAAGGGACACCGAACGCGTCGCTCGCCTGTGGCCCCCGGGCGCGCGCCCGTGGACGTACGGGCTGCGTGTGTTTACAGCGCGAGGCGCCGCTGCTGCCTCTCCGCGCCGGCGCCGCGGAGCCCCGCTGTCACCCACCGTGGCTCGTGCGTGTCACACAGCTCCGTATTTCCCCCCCTACGTGGCCGCCGCGGCTGCTGTCGTCTCCTGCGCGCGGCGCCCATTGTTTTCCAGCCCGGCTTTGCGCGTCGCAGCGGCCGGTTCCTCGGCATCTGTCACATCCCTCATAAACAAACGAACAAACAAACAGACAGCGCGCGATCAGATCGGTTTTCGAATCCAATTTTACTGATGAGAGAAGAAAGACCTCGCCGGCATTTCCAGGACCGCCCGACAGCCTTTTTGTGGGTACGGTGTGTCTTTACTGCACATATTGTGTCTTTATTAGTAATATGTGTCCTGAAGGAAAGACTGCATTAAAGGCTCGTGCTGCATATTATGGATATGGACTGGGGGTGAAAAAAAGGTGCATAATGTCGTTTGCCGTGTTGCACTGTGACACACAGCGCGGCTTTGTGCCTCGGGGCGGCTGTCTGCCCAAAGCTGCACTTTGTTTACATGTTTTTGTGAAAAATCGCAGTTCGGGCTTCTCGCGACGGGAGGAGTAAATCGGCAGCGCTGTACGTGTTTGGCGTCTGTTTGCTCTGCATGTCGGGCCACTTCTGCAGGCTGCCTGTCACTCGCGGGGCACCTGTCCCTGTCCCTGTCCCTGTCCGCTCCGATCTGTTCGTGTCACGTTCTGTCCCCTTCCGATCCGTTCCGTTCCGCACCGTGTCTCTGGTCCGCGCCATCGCGCGCCAAGTTGCCGATTAACTTTTACTGACGCTCCTTCTCCCCAACAAAGAGCCCCCCCTCCAAGTCCTCGCGCTTCTTGTCTCATATCTGATGTGTTCGCGCGAGGTGCCGTTAAAGACGCGAACGGCTCCGGGGTGGGGGGGGGGGGGGGGTGATGCACGAGGGGGGAGGCTTCCCTCGAACGCGCACCGATAAGCTGTAATGTGTCCCCGCCGCCGGTGGAACCGGGCCGTGTGCGACTGGCTGTCAGCGCGCCCTCTACTGGCGGAAGCGGCGGGTCGCGGCTGAAGTTGGGGTTCATCGCGCAACGTGGGCTGCGCAAACAAAAGGCTGCGTGCCCTGTGCTCGTGTCAGGGCCACGCGGTGTGACCGCTGGGGGCGGCGGAGGAAGCGCACACCTCCGTCCTCAGGTGGCCTGTCGTTTCTCTCAGTCTCCCTTCCTGAGACCCCGTGCTGCTCTCATGTGGAGGTTGGATTCTTACAGCTGCTGTCCGGTTCCTCTCCAGGCACAGACAGGGTCAGTGGGATCCCTGCTGCCTCCGGATGCTTGATAAGAGGAGGTGCTAGGAGTTTGCGGGGGGGTCGGATGAGAATCAGACCTCTCATCCCATCAGTTGACTTTTCATAAGCTGGTGACCCTGTGCCAAAATAACATTACTCAACAGAAGAGTTTTTGCACCACTGAGCTTCCGCCATCGACGGAACAACTATATATAGGGAGGGGTTTTTTTAATCAAAGTTTACTGTAACTGTGCCATTGGCAAGTTTGGGCTGTCTGGACGTGTGACACCAACCAGAGATGTGCTCTGCTTTCAAGATGCCATCTAGAATGGAAATGTGCCACGATGCAAATATTTATTGTTCAAGGTCATTTATCTCCTTAAGTGAGAAAGAGAAAGCTGCCAACTGCACATAATTTGCCAACTTGCTATAATTTTCAAAAAAAAACAAAATGCCGTTTAGTCTGTGTAAATACAAGACGAGGAACGCGCAGGGTGGGAGATACAGAATATCCGCGCGTCGGCGACAATTTACGTGAGCGGCGTCTGTTTGATTTTCCAGCTTGATGTGCGAACGCAGTCATAAACGTTACCTGGGGCATTTTTTTTTCAGCTGAGAATATGTCAAGCCATCCAGGCCGGGTCCACCAATGCAGCCCTTCGTGTTTGCGTGCGGCACAACACGGGCAAAAAAACAAAAACGGAAATTTATAGCTGACACCTCAATGACAGATAATTAGTTGAAATTACATTTCCTGGCTTCCCTCTCCACTGCGGGGAATGGTGATGGGAATTAATTATTCTTCATGGCCATTAACTGGAACTGCCAAGGAAGTGAGCATCCTGTGGCGTGTGATGTTCTGTGCCGTGCAAAGTCCCGGGTTTTAAAAATAGTCAGCTGTTGGGGAACTTAACCCGTGGGATGTCAACATGGTGCATTCTTGAATGTAGCTATCAAACCTCCAGATCTGTGACTAGTCGGCCGGTTTATTTTATTTTTGTCGCCGAGCCCGCCCGTTCTGTCTTACGCGACCTGTATCGCAGGTTTTATCTGCGCGGCCACTCTGTGGCCCGTGCACGTGACGGACCGTGTGAGTATTCATGCGCTAAGTGCGAGACTTCTGTTTGTCATCTCGATACTTGCAGACCCCCTTGCCGGTCTGTTCCTGTAAACAGGAGCCGCCATATTGCACTTTTGTTTTACGTTTGCTCAGCCCCGACAGCAGAGAAAGGGACACCTGAGCACAAGACCAAGGAAAGCGGTGCTGCGAGGGGTGGTCGGTTCGTGCTGTCCGCACAGGACAATCCTGGAGCTGCACCCATGGGACCCCAGGGCTGGGGCCTGAGACTGGGATCAACAGTTTCCAGCTGTCAATCTTGTGTGGTACCCAAATACCACTTAATCTAAGTTTGCAAAATTGAAGGCCTTCATCAGATCATTTTACCAGCTAGCAGGATTTGACAAGGAAAGTGCAGAAAAAATGGTCATCTGGGGAAAAATCCTTAAGAAGGGGAAAAACTGGGAGGTATTCTCAGTATTTTTGGTAGATGTCTTCCTAACTGTCTTTAATTTGAGACCAGTATCCAGCATCTGTACTTATGCTAATGCGGGTGAAGTGGTCTTCGCCATGTCCAGATGTGTCTGGGCTACGTAGTACATGGACAGTTCTCTCGTAGTCCTTGGTCCATTACACCACAGTGAACTTCCTTGTGTTCTCACACGTCTTTCCCCGACCCTGGATTCTCTGTCCAAAAAAGCCCTCCGTGTTGATGAAGCTGTAATGTTCCTCTGTACGGTTGATCCTTGGTTTTCCAGACTACAGATGAGCTGTGTGCACATGGTGACATCCTGGAACATTGGAAGGATAATTTGAAAGAATATATTTGCACTATGGGGCAACATGGTGGCTCTGTGAGTAGCACTGTTGTCTCAGCACCTGGGCTGTTTGGGCGTGAGTTCAAAACCTGCTCAGTCTGTGTGGAGTTTGCATGTGGTCTCCCTCACACTATCTAAAGACATGCAATTCAGGCTGACTGGTCGCTCTGAATTGCCCATAGTGTGTGTATGAGTGTGACTGGGTGTGTGGCCACCCTGCGATGGACTGACATCCCAACCAGAGGCTGTTTCGTAGCCCGGTGCCCTCTGCTTCCAGACAGAGTCTGGAGACAGACTCCAAACCATCAAGACCCTCCTCAGGGTAGGCACTTAATGATGATGATGGGTTTTTTTCACTATGATGCTGTATGGTATTATACTGTGTACTACAGTCACTCTTTCATAACCCTAATGTAATGTGTAATGAACATCTAATGTGCCTAATAAAATGAACTTATGCCAGTACTGTAATTGAAACATGCAAACATACAGTACAGTGCAGAAAGCGGCAAATAAGGCACCGATACGACTTGATAGGAACCCCGCTACCGGGGGTCTAAGGCGCACCACGCTGCCTTGGTCACACTAACACTGGAGACGGTTGGATGGTTCTTTTTTGGGACACAGTATCGGAATTGTTTCAAACATTTTACGCATTAAGTTATTTTCTCCCAAAAACAGCCAAAAATTACATGCTCATATTTACAATGAAATTATTCTTTAAAATGTTTTTTTTTTCAACGTGTATCATTGTTCTATTTTTTTTCTGGAACGTTTGTGTGACGGTCTGTAAAATGTGGAACGTGTAAGATCGAGGGCCACTAAACCGAGGGGGGACCGTATTGGATTTTAGAGATGCGGACGTGATGAGTGCAAAATAGTTGTATAATGATGCCTGAAGATATTGAGTGCATACACTGAGTCACAGTGTTTTGTAAAACACTGTAGTATTCGTGAAAATAGCAGGAAGCCAAGAATAACTGTAATACCTAAGTTGAGTTTTGCTGCGTGTGCTAAATGAACTAAGCTGTTCCTCACATGTCATCAGAGTATTTTGAATTTTGGCCTGTTGAAATAATGCCAGGCCAAGGATCGACATGGGAAACGGGTTCCCTTTCAGTGGTCTATGGAAGCCGTGGAAGAGGCTGAACAGAATGCATGTTCTGTAAGTGTGTTTTGTGTAATGTGAGCGTTTCTGCTGGACGCCCGCAGCTCAGCTACAGCATGTCATTTTAATTAAACGCTTTATTTGAAGCGACCGTATTGGTTATTGCAAAGGTATTTAAAAGAGCCTCCCCCCCCCCCCCCCCCCCCCNGTTAAGTTGGGAGACAGTCGTCAACTTGCGAAGGTGATTTAAAAAAGCCCCCCCCCCCCCCCCCCGATGCCTTCCAAACCGAACCATCAGCTTCAGCGATAAAGAACAGCTTACAAACACAAGCTAGAGAAAGTACAGTGCTTGATAAAAAGGAATAAAAATTGCAAACTGAGTGGGGTGACGGAGCTCCTGGAGCGCTGCGCTGCGCTCGGTGGGATGGGCTAGCGCTGTGTGCTCCTTGGTGATAATGTGCAGTGTGTCTTGTGGTGGGCACTGGCGGGGGCGTGTTAGGGTGAAGTCGGTGTCATTCCTAGATAACGGGTCGCAGAAGCACGTCCTGCTGCAGTGGAGCAAGTAACCACCACCGCTGTCGTCATGGAAAGGTGGGAGTGCTCTGAGGTGACGGCTGCTTGTCCTCCCAAGGCCTGTGGCTGCGCTCCCTGTGAGAGACCTGCGACCGAGGGATTAGATCCATCCCTGCTACGCAGACCTCAGTGGTACGACGGATTTTCTTCTTCTCTGGTTCTTAATTGCTTGACTGACATCATTATCTGAGCAGTGAGTCGTCTGACCTGGAGTTGTGAGTGTAAATCTGTTGTTAATGGAGTGCTAAGTAAAAACTGCAGGACTGTCGGACTTGAGGCCTGGGCCGGTGCATCCCTGTATCGCTTGTGTGGGTTTGTTAGTAGTGGACACATGCTTACTTACCACTTGCAACAGATTCTTTCTCCTGTGCCGCAGTTGCTAAAAGCGGCCGTTAATGGCCAGATCCCTTCTGTTGCACAAGCTGGTAGTTTTATAACTTGTGAGGCTCATGCTGTTGTGCTTCAGTTTCGGGGGGGGTACACACTCGAATCCTTTGATCTTGTACAGCCAGATTGATGGGCTCACCAGAAGGTCTTGGCCTGTTTTGTTCCCAGGGAGCATAAAAATGAAAGCAGAGGTCTCAGTGAACCTTGGATTGTTTGGACATTGCAGGAGCAATTATGGCATCTAATCTAAAACGTGTAACCTTGTTTATCTTGCTGAGCTTTATTTAGTTTTGGAGTGCAAGGTTCTACATTTGACAGTCGATGTGAAAAAGCCTCGTTTGAGTTTGGCTCCGAAACACTTGGCATACATGCGTGTTGTCTCGTACCTGTGGGTGCACTGGAAGAAAGGCATTCTGGGACTGAGTGACCTTGGAGGGCTGGGCTCACCCCGTGCGTAGCAGGCCATTGTGTGGCTTTCTTTGGCCTTGTCTGTGCTGATGTTTGGCCGTTCTGTGTTGTTTGCTTTTGTGAGTGCCGCTCTGTGGGAGCTGTTCTTAACTCTGCTGGGACCAATTGCCAAAAAACCTTAATCCCATTCCTATCCTTCCAAACCCCTCCCTCCCTCGCCTGACTTGACAGAGATTTAATAGGCCCCGCTCTCCTTTTCCTTCATTCCTCATGCTGTGTCCCTTTGCCTATCTCTGAACATGGCCTTGGGTCAAAGTTTCCTGGTGCGAATATAAAATTTGCCAATGTCAATTCTGGTCACGTGTGGCCAGAGGGAAAATTGTGTTTGAGGGGGTTGGCTTCGTGAAAACAATGCTATCCTTAGTGAAAAAAGGAAGAAAATAAGGGGTAGTGAAGTGAACCGTGTCTGACTTATTTAGCTCTCCATGCCAGCTTGTCAGGGGGACACTGTCTGCACCCTCAATCCCTTTGTTTCAGAAAATCCGACAGATCTTTTGCACACTGTCCATTTTTAGTCCTGTATCTGTCACCGCTTTGCTGTTTCGACATAGCGTGTCACATTAAACTCACAACTAGCCTTGAAATTGCCTTCCCTAAAGATTTCCAAAGTTAACAGCGTTAAAAAAAAAATTGAAAACTGCATGGGAAAAACTTAACTTCTGTTTTTTTTGTTCCTTGTTCCTTGCTATCTGATGCATTTAAAAGCAAAGCTGCCATTTCTCATCAGGCCTTTTATAAGTAAACGTTAGTGTTTCTGCAAACCGAGTGTACAGCTGAACCCGCTCTAATATCTTCAAGGCTCAGGGACATATTTGATTCCAGGTGCTGTCCGAATTCAGCCTGTTCCCTCTTGGCCTCTGAAATGCCACGATATGTCAGCGTGAAACCCTGTGATGGTCCGCTGATGACCAGGGGTTTCCAAGATATGTTTCCAGGTTTCGGCAAGAGCAAGGTGAAGAAGAGGAGAAGAACCTTTTGCCACCAGCACTGTGAAATGTGGGAAACGGAGAGACCAGCTTGTTCCGAGAAACATGAATCGACACCTTGGCCTTGAGGGTGTGATGTCATACCAGAGGGGAAGTGAGGAATAACCCTGGAGTTCAAGGTTTTTTCTTTCCTTCATAGGTCACTGCATCTCAAGTGTCCCATGCAATAGACACCCAAAAAATGGGCCTGGAGCAAATCTGATTCTCCCTGTTGTGAACCAGAGGCAACGCAAATTACACGACATACATTTTTCACGGCTGACGTATCGGGAGATTTTTGACTTTTACCAAATAAACTGATTAATGAGAGACCGGATATATTTTTAACTCAAAGAAGATCACGGTATATAATTTAATTTTGTTCCCTGTTCATTAATAACTGAAAAATGCACGTGGGTCCTAGTTTTGTGTTGTTTGTTTTTGATCTTTCTTTCCGATCATATTTTCAGGATTGTGGGAGGGGCCTGGTATGATTTTTTTATTTATTTTTTTTTTTGCTGAGTTGTGTGGATGGGGTGTATACACATTCCTCCTGCTCAGTTACAGGTTTTCGTGCAGTCCCAATACAGACATGGGTAGGGTCCTTTCCGTCTTCACTGAAGTTGAGGAGCACGTTGGCTGAGTGAGCGACAGCCACCTTTTACCCCTGTGGCTTCAAGTCGTAGTTTTTTTCCAGAGAAAAGGCTTCAGCGAGAGTTCACAGTTTGAACTTTTTGATGTGAAAGACTGTCTTTCGATGGGGAAGGTCTGTTATTTTTGCCCTGCAATCTCCAAGGGGGAGACGTGTTGAGGGAGAGCAGTATGAAGGCTGGGTGGGTGTATGAAGCATGCGCTCTTGGCTTTGGTCCAGTCAGTCGAATGTCTCCTCGCAGACTGTCAGTCAGGACAAGCTGTATTTTAACACTGTTTCTAAATATGAAAGTATGAGTGATGGCTCCGTGCCTGTTCTCTTTATTCTAGCCGTCTTCATTGCTGGGCGCGTTTAGTGTGAGGCATGTTGTGCTACGCATTTTTTACAGCGCTGAGTGTTGTGCGACACACTTGTCTGCCCCCCACCAGCCATCTCCCTGAGATTAGCAGGAATGTGCTCAACTGCCTTCTCAAGGAGCCGCTGGACGCCAGGCAGGAGGCCCGTGGCCCGCTATCACGGGAGAGGCCTCTCTGCTCCAGATCTTTGAGAATATGTATGCGTTTAACCATGCATGCATATTTTACCACTCTGAGGGCCGTGTGTGGGGTAAGTAGGACAGGGACCATTTATCTTGAGCCGGCAGGCTGACACGCCCAGCATAGCCTTTCTGTGACCTCCTCTTCAGTCTGCAGTCCTCCCTGCCCTGGGTTGCACATCCCAAACACCAGCACCTCTCCAGAGTTTGCGCCTTCTGGCTGGCTCCTGTCCAGCCCCATCCCTCCAAGTAATCCCTCATACAATGATGCGATGTATATTGGGGCCAACCAGGCATTGTCTTTCTCTTTCCGTCTCTTACTGTGTATGCCCCCCCCCCCCATGTTTTCCATCCATTAGGAGCAGTTCAAAGGCCTGGATTGTCCCCCTTCTTTGTGCTACCAACTGAGAACTGGACCCTTTGTCATGGCTTTGTTTTGTAGTGGCAGCATGACGGAACAGTTTTGGTATTAAACTGCAGGTCAGAAGTTTTTCAGTTGCACTGTGGATTTCCAGATAAAGGTTTCCCTATCGCATTGTCATGTGAGATTGGTCTTATTTGGCAGTATTTCTTTTTTGGTTTATGTTTTTTCCCGTTCGGAGCTGTGACTTGGCAGTTCATTACCATGGAAGGGACAACACATTTCTGGCATACAGTGCACCCCACCCAGAAAAAGCTCTGTTATAATAGTTTTTTCCAGCTGTTGTTGAATCTGTTTGACAAACCAGGGGGAACTATGCTGTGTCCTCCATGTCCTGCCCTGTCCCTAAATGGATGAGCACGAAACCCACACGATGCACTGTTCTGAATCAGAGAGTTAATAAACAAATGACATTAGAGGCATAAAATGTTGATTCATTTTTTAATCTAATTGTATTTTCAGTTGTGCAAACACCCATTACTGCTGTTTTGGGATGATAGGATTGGGTTCGTAATTTGTTTCGGCTTCAAGGTTTATTGTTTCTTCATCTGAAATGTCAGTCTGTTTTGAAATCAATTGAATTAGCGCCGGTTTTAAGAAATATCGAGGCATCGCCGTGGCCCCTTTTTGTATGTGGCTCTGTCTGAGTAGTCTGGGTTTTGATGTTTAAATTTGAGGTTTTTTTTTTTTGTGTCGTCTGCATCTCTGTTCTTTTTTCAGTCAGCTATCGAGTAGGTGTCTGGTGTCATTGTGTATTTTGTGTTCTCTTTCACAACTCCCCACTGCTGCGTTCTCTCTGCACGCTTCACCCCTGATCAGAGGAGGAGGAGCAGGTTCCCCACCTGTCGACCCATGCCGGTGCCGTGTTTAAAGTTGCTGCTTACTTGGATCTACCTGACAATGTGTTTAACTTGCACAGAGGTGGTGTGGGTTTCACAGTCATCCTGCTTTGATGGGAAATGCACCTGCAGATACTTTCTCAGGCACAGGATACACACACTCCCTCAAACTAGTTGGTGCTTTTATTTTCCACTGACTGCGTTACCTGGCAGTGTCAGGGTCAAAAAATGTGTAGCGGTGGAAAGGTGAAAAGTAGTAACACGTAATAATAATCACCAAACTGTATTACTGTTTAAGTGGTTGTATTCGGTACAGTCCTAGTAAATTTGAAAGGGAAAAAAAAGAAAATATATATATCACCAAACTTTACAACCCTTACATCACTGATGTGTGCAGCCATGTGTGTGGGTAATATTTTTTAAATAACTTTCACGTTTTTCATTTGTGCGCATGTTAATAAAAAAATCTGTCTGTGTGTAGTAAATAGTGTGTGGTGTCCACCCTGTGTGTGTGGGGAGCAGAAAATTTGTCGGCATGCCTTATGTCAGCGTGAAAACCATTTCACCTTTGTAAGTTTTGTGTGTGTGTGTGTGTGTGTGTGTGTGTGTGTCTGTGTGAAACGAGAAAATCTGCCGTGTGTGTATGTACTCTGCGTGTGAAGTTACTGCGTGCTGCGTGTGATGACATTGCTCCCACCTCTCTGAGAAGTACCCATGTGCCAAATTTCAAGCCTGTGGCCTGAAAAACAAATCCGTGCATAAAGAACAAACAAACAGAAAGAGATTCAGTTTTATAGATGCGGAGATATCCTAGTTATAGCATGGTTTTCACTCAGAAGTTGGCAAAAAGTTGT
Organism: Arapaima gigas; assembly: GCA_900497675.1. Classification (NCBI taxonomy): domain Eukaryota; kingdom Metazoa; phylum Chordata; class Actinopteri; order Osteoglossiformes; family Osteoglossidae; genus Arapaima; species Arapaima gigas. Next base: position 181,065 of record UFQX01000862.1, on the reverse strand, counting down.
ATATTTGCACCTGTGTTCAATTACTTGGCCAACATATTTCTCCTAAGTAAATCACAGTGTTAAGCTACTTACAGTTATCTGCTCATTTACACAGGTGGGTAATTGATATGTTATTTATTCTTATTTATTATGTCATTTGAAACTTAGGAGAACATCTGGATGTCCCCTGGTGTGAGGTGACGTCTCCAGGAAAGGGGCTTTTCTCCCTCAGACCCCGTCCGGCCTTTATAATTACTGTTGAAGGGAAGCTTTTGAAAACATGGACCGAAAATCCCAGCAGCTGTGAGGGCACAGCTGTCCTGGCTGCAGTGTAGTGAGGAATGCTCCTCAGTGCTGTTTGTCTTTTCATTAGAAGGAGGACTATGGCCCAACACACCCCTCTCTCCACGTACCCACGCTCAACCTTGGCTAACCTGCTGTAGCTCAGGGACGACGTAGTATCTCCCAGAAAGACGCGACCTGCCTGCCAGATGATGGCTCGTCCTTCGTCAAGTGCAAGGTCCTTGCAGGGTATGCCGAGTTCAGGGTTCTCCCACGTAAACACTCCTGGTCAGTCATGCTGCTGTGCTGGAAGGACACCCACTCTACCGTGGACCACCTCTTTGTTTCGGCCCACTGGAGTGCACCGAAAATCCGACTGAGCCAGTTTTCCAGATGGTTATCGTGCCACTTTCTCCAGCAGCCATCTCACTGTCTTCTGTGTGTGCCTGTCGCTTCCAGGAAGGACTGTTTTTCCTCTGGGAGGGATTTTGACTGACAGGATGCGATGTGACGCATGTCCATGCAGTCCTTCTCCCTGCAATGTGTTAGCATGGCCTCCCAAAGAAGCTATTTGGATCTTAGAGGAAGGAATTACACATTGCGCAAAAGGACAGTGAACAGGCTTAATAATGTATGTTCCCATCAAGAAAGTAATAAGGACATTAATATTATGCTCGGTGGTGTCTTGTGTCAACCGGGTAGTTGTTCAGTCAGCAACCCTAGTTTACAGAGTTGCGATTGTAGCTCCATTTCACTAAGGGCACAGAAGACAGAGGCTTTTGCATGGCCATCAGCACACAGCGCTCTGTTGGCATTCCCAGAATTCCTCTCTTGTTCCATCCAGTTCAGGTTGCACCCTGCCTGTCTCCTCAGTACTCCAGGATGTGGCTAAGGCTAGAGTGAGCTGGTGGGACCTGGCTGATACGCATGTCTATAAATAAACTGGAGGGGGAGATGAATTCGGACAGGGTGGTCAATAGCTGCCTTGGGCTCAACTGTGTGCGTGCGCGTGCGTGTTTCTGTGTTTGAAGCTCTGTGCAGGGCTGCCTGCACCTGTGTGTATTTGTGGTTGCACGTGTGTGCACGCCTGCGAACACCACCGGATGCGGTCCAGGGAGACAAAACATTGTTACGCATTGGGTTAAATTCCATATAGGGTGTCAGACAGGGCTTCCACCCAGGATCAGTAACATCTTTGTAAGTTCATCTAGTGCACTACCGCGGTATGTTTCACACTGGCATCACTGTCTAAATGAGCTCTGCAGCTGAGCAGAGGTGCTGCTGACTTTCTATTTTTGAAAGGAACCGTGTAGTCCACCTGGACGTGGCAGGTTGCTCACGGCAAGTGGCTGTGTTGCTGAGAAAAGAGTCACCTGTGCTGGTGCATTGCCGGATGCTTATTTTTGGTTGCTGTCCATGCCGCCATCTCCCATCCTCGACGGCAGTCAATGTCATGGTGAAGAAGCCGCTGCCCCCACCCGGGACATGTGTCAGGACTCGGATTAAGTGATTAACGGCAAGCTTCTCCCTTAATAGCCCAGTGGATGTTCTCCATCATTCAGCATGGTGGGAGGACGCATCAGCCCTGCCAGGAAGTACAGTGTGATGATCTACTCATGGGGGTTCGGTATGGGGTTGGGGCAGCTCCTTAGGTGTTCACATTGCTGGTAAATGGGCTTAGCTGATTTGCGCAGGGCTGCATGCAGTGGTGCGGTGATCTGATCGAGCAGCATTAAGGTTAAGACCAGATGACTGAGAGTAACGTGTCTGGTGCCTGGGGCCACTGCGGCATTAGCCCATCTGGCTGGAGGAACAGGGGGTGTGATCCCAGCATCAGAAAGCTGAGCGGTTGTGCCCGCTTGTCCCCACAACCTTGTCCGTGCGTTTTCAACATGGGCCTTTTTTGGTGCGGACAACTCGAGCAGCGTTTCAGCAACCGCACAAAAGGCGCCCAGGGTTTCGCAAACATGTTTTCAACACAAACGCGTAAAGAACACCGGCGCCACTCGGGGTGTTTGTCAAGGCAGAGCGAAGCGCACTGGGGCAGGGCGGAGCGGGGTGGGAGTGCGGGGGGACTCAGCGGGGGGGAATAGATCTATCAGCATTTCTGAACTGATGAGTTCACATCTCGCATTAAGTGGAAGGAATCCTGGCAGTGAGGGTGTGGTAAAAAAAGCTCTGCCTTTTTGCCATAATATACCTGACTCACCTGCCCTCTTGAGAGAGTTGTTCTGTCGTTCTGGACTGATGAGCTTCGCTTTGGTAGCCGGTGCTTAATGTCGGCTGGAAACAGAGAATTGATTCTTGCACCATAGCTCACTGGGCGGCTGGTATTACCCCTAAAGCACCCCCAACCCCACCCGATGTGCCCGTCGGCATTACAGAGCAGTCGTGCAGGTGCGTTTTTAATTAAGTCCGAGGCGCTTTGTGAACGTTCGCTGCCTAAACATCTCCCATCACATTTTTTTCTCCTTTCCATACATCATTCAACACTTGTGAATAATCCCCCCCATTTAAATCCTGACAGACGTTGTTGTCTCTCCTCTGTGCTGCAAATACAGACGAGTTGTTTGAACTTCGGCAAAGATAGCAGGAAGGACCCTGCTTTTACCGCTTGTTGGGGGCACAACTTAGGGCCGGGTTGAAGATGTGTGAAAACAGGTTTTCACACCCCTTCTAAAATCCTTCCTTATAATTTAGCTTCTTCTGTAACAATTACTTGAGATTTACCAATCCCTTCTTTGGAGAACACTATTTTTAGTCTGTTGCATGTTTGGAAAAGCACTTCTTCTTGTTCCGAGGCATGTCTCCCAGGAGTAAAAACCCTTTTTGTTCTATTTTTCTTTTTTTTTTTTTGCATTGTTTTGAGTGTCTGAAGTTGAAAAATTGTCTTAAGTGCTCTTTTTATTTGGTTGTGGGGGCAAAATGGTTTTTCTCCGAGAACATCGAACACCGGAGGACTTGCTGACTGCTCCCTCTGGTTTCCTTCAGTCCGTTGTGTGCAGATTCTTCTCTTCCTCCAATTTGTGTCCTTTTCCTTCTCAGGAACAAATACCCCATAACACTGTCTGGGTTCACAGCCCAGTGAGACACCGCTGTATATCAGTGGGCAATATTATTAATATTAAATAAACCAAACCTCCACCAGGCACTGAAACTTGTAATATTATGATAATTTTTTTTGTTTGTGTGTACTATACTTGAGGGGATTTTTTTTTTGGATGGAGAAGACTTCTTCACAAAGAGTAGTAAGTCCTAAAGAGCAATTGACGTGGGAGTGTTCCCACAAAATAAAATAGGTTTTAGTATATTTTAGTTTTTAGTTTGGTAGTGTGTTTTAGTTTGTGTTCAACTGTCATGTGGTTTCAAGTTTTATTCGGCTCGAGTTAGGAGTCATCGGGAGTACAATGATCGTGTGTGTGTGTGTGTGTGTGTGTGAGAGTGAGTGTGTGAGAGTCATTCTCTAAAGCAATACTGTAAGTGTACATTGCTGTTTACCCGCAGACACACATATCATTGCCTTTTTCTTAAAATCTTCTGTTTATTCAGACACGCATCACTCGGCGAGCAGCAACAATCTCACAGCTGCTTACTTGTTTTTATTCCGGCAAGTCGTAATATACCCGACTCACCTGCAGCCTCAGGTGCTGCAGGAAGAGCCATATTTCCACTGAACTCTGAGTACTTGGAAAAAATAGACACAGAAAGTGTTTCACTGCATTTATTAGGAACCAAAAGGGGTTTGTTAGTGGAATATTAAATGGAGTTCCAAAGCAGCTTAAGTTGCAATACATTAAATTAAATTTGCTAATAATGTTTTTCTCACATCAAATTTTAATGGGCTGCATGGGTAATTAGTCACTTTAGATTTAGATTTATGCATAGTGTATGATTTTTTTCTAAACTAGCACTGATCTGCCACTCTGCATTTGTCTGAATAAAATTTGGTTTATTTTTTCACGCCTCGTTTTTGTCTCTTGATCGCATTTCACTGTCCATTTCACAGTGGTGTTTCTCCCCTCCCCCCCCAGGTATGGGCTCCCAAGTGCAAGTCTTCTCCCCCCACACTCTGCAGTCAAGTGCCTTCTTTAGTGTGAAGAAGCTGAAGGTGGAGCAGGGCTCTACCTGGGACATGACCGGCTACGGCACGCTCGGCAAAGTCTACAGCCAGAGCAGCAAGAACGTGCCAGCCCCCCAGGTGGGCGTCGGTGTCGGAGCTCCCCTCCAGGTCGCCAGCTCCACCCTCCCCTACGAACAGGCGCTCGTCTTCCCGGCCAGCGCAGGCCACGTAGCGGTGGGCACGGCGGGTGGCGTTGGGCAGCCCCATAACCTGACCCGACGTAGCACCGTCAGCCTGCTGGACACGTACCAGCGATGCGGGCTTAAGCGCAAGAGTGAAGAGCTCGACAACGGCAACGGCAGCGTGCAGATCGTCGAAGAGCGCCCGGCCATGATCCAGACCGCGGCCAGCGGGGCCGCCGCTGTCGCCACGGCTGCCGTTGCCACGGCGGCCGTCACCACAGCTGCCTCCAAGAACGGCAGCTCCAACAGCGAAGGCGACTACCAGCTGGTTCAACATGAGGTCCTCTGCTCCATGACCAATACCTACGAGGTGTTGGAGTTCTTGGGCCGGGGCACCTTCGGCCAAGTGGTCAAGTGCTGGAAGCGTGGCACCAATGAGATCGTGGCTATCAAGATCCTGAAGAACCACCCGTCATACGCTAGGCAGGGCCAGATTGAGGTCAGCATCTTGGCACGACTGAGCACGGAGAGCGCCGACGACTACAACTTTGTGCGCGCCTACGAGTGCTTCCAGCACAAGAACCACACGTGCCTGGTGTTCGAGATGCTGGAGCAAAACCTCTACGACTTCCTCAAGCAGAACAAGTTCAGCCCGCTGCCGCTCAAGTACATCCGGCCTGTCCTGCAGCAGGTGGGCACGGCCCTGATGAAGCTCAAGAGCCTGGGCCTGATCCATGCCGACCTCAAGCCTGAGAACATCATGCTGGTGGACCCAGCGCGGCAGCCCTACCGGGTCAAAGTCATCGACTTTGGTTCAGCCAGCCACGTCTCTAAAGCTGTGTGCTCTACATACCTGCAGTCCCGATACTACAGGTATGGCCTTCTCTCATCTGAGCTTTGGAAAGCATTTGTTTCTTGTCTCGGCATCTCTTGATCCTTGAAACTATCAATGCGCTGCATTTCTGTCACTTCCAGGTTCTCGTGTTCTTGACCTGCCAATTGATTGATTTATAAGTTCAGAGGTTGGAATTTTCTTTTCTCCTTTTGTTGTTTTGCACTGCAGGTGGTTGTAGTTCCTGGTTTGTGGACTTATTGTGCAAACCCCCAAAGTGAGTTTCTTCCTCTTTCCTGTTGAAACAAAGCGGCAGCATCGAGAGTGCAGCTCGGCTGCTTATCGTGTTTAACCTGATAAAGCCACCGTGTTGGGCTCAGCTTTGAAGATTAGCAATGGCCTGTTTTGTGTGCTTTATGACGCACAAGAGCTTCAGCATGACAGCACCTGGGAAATATTTACTGCACCCTCCATCCGTATCTGAAAGAGTGTTTCTGGAAAACGAGAGATTTTGTGTTGAGGGAAAACAACGGAAGCACTCTTCAAATGAGGAGTGAGTGTAAACACAGAGCTGGCTTTGTGGAGTCCTGTCCTGCCATCTCTCTGCCAGCATGCTGGGCCAGTCCCCCAAGAAACGAAGGGTGGACTGAAGTTTCCTGATAATCCACAGCATGGGGCCCCACATTAGAAACAGGTGATGGGCTGCAACCTAATACTAACCCGCTTTTCTGTTTTTTTCCACCCCTTCACAACAGCTTACTTTTTTGGAGTCATCTTCTGTGTTTTCATTTGTTGTTGGCAGATGTTGTCCTGTTATCCGTCGGAACTGGGGCACAAGACGTGATGAACCCAACCACCCCCCATCGGGTGTTTTCCGTTGGGCTTGTTTACAGATAAAAAAGATGCTAAGACATTTAGATTCAAAACACGAAAGCCTGAACAGTTATAACATAAATACAGTTCTGCAGGTGCGTTTTCTTCCATTTGGTCTCCGAGCGAAGGCATTCATGCAGATGAAATAACTTGGCTGGAATTGCGGAGGAAATCGCTTTTCGTCTGTAAATAACATTGATTTTATTTGATTTTTTGGTGCCTCTTTATATTTTTACTATTAACTTTTTAAGCTGTACTACTTGACTTCATCAGCTAAAGGGAGAGAAAAGCACACACCGTCTCACTCACAAACTGGCCTTACTTTGCGACGGCTCCCTGTGTTTCCTCCAGCAAGGACACCTTTATTATGCCTTGGCTATTTCCTCCATCAAACACACATACTCACCCACCCTCCTGTTATCATCAGGCAGTGACTGTGTTTGTTACACACCATTCGTGCATCGCTCTAGAATCCCTGCTGTCACCACTGTAATTTGCTTCTTCACATAATAAACCAATTGGACATGTTCACTCTGGGCTCTAGCGCAGTCCTTGTTCGAACCTCCTGGCTTGTCTGTAGGACGTGGCGGTGGTGTTTGTCCCAGAACCCGTGGATGCGCTGTTTCTGTCAAGTCACCTTCAGCAGGTAATGGGAATAGGGATCAACCAGGACTGGTCAACCAATCAGGGAGCAGCGCTCACTTTGGCATTTTACTTGTACATTCATTTATTCATTTAGCCAAAAAATGATTACTGATTTTAAGCTACTTATAATTATCCGTCCGTCCATTATACTAAATGAAAACGTTATTAAAAAGTTTCTAAAAATATCTTATGCGATACATTAACTTTTTTTTTTTACCAGTGCTGAAGGCATATAAACACACTATTTTAGTCATTCAAATTTTCAGAAGACAAATCTGATGACAAAAAATGCTCTGTTATGTAAAACATATTTTAAACAGGTGATGACAAGTAAGAAAATATTTAGTATGACTGAGATGCTTAAAAAGTCTTTTTAGAAGCTTTTCAGGTGTAACTGGATTCTGAGCTTCTTTTATGAGATCCAGCTGCAAGTCTTTTAGTATGTTTGATGACCATGTTTTTGTATATCTTTGTAGCTTTATGTGTTTCAAGCATTCCCAGAAGGAGCCTTATAAGATTAATATCAACAAAGACTAGTCATCTTTATCAAAATTGTGTATAACTTAAAACTTTAGATGATAACAAAATCATTTTCCTAATAAGCACATCAGATTCCATAAGAATCACTTGTTTTTGTGTTGTGGAAAAATTCTGTGATGTACAGTTATTTATCCATTCATACAGGGTATTTTTTACCATGATGGGTAATTTTGCACTGTGTTCAAGAATACTATCGGAGGAAGTGGGATTCAAACCGGCATCCTTCAAGTCAAAGGTGGCAGTTCCTGCCTGTGTGTCACCTGCTTCCCTAGAAAGTCTCCTCATGCCCCCAGAGGAAGACTTTGGGGGCCGGTTGGAAATCAGTCCAGGGTCCTGTTGCAACGGTCAAAGCAGGACAGGGAGTCCTGATGGGCTCGACCACAGACGGCGCGTCCGACTGTTTCAGCACAGCCATGTCACCGAGAATGAAAGCGAAAGCAGCCTGTTTTTCTTTCCAGCTCTGCCCTAAATGTTACCCTGATGTTTTGCCAGACGTTTTGGATGTTGTCCCCCGAGATGAGCCTCTGGTTAGGGAATGTAGGAGTGTTTATTTCAAACAGACGTCGCTTGTGTTCACTCGGCTTCCTTCCTGCCACGGCAGCCTCTGTTACGTTTTTCTTTTTACTATATTTACTGTATAAGTGGCAGTATTACTGTTCATCAGCGTGTGGTTTCTTAGGATGGCTCCCCCCTTCCTTTCTGGGATGGTCCTGCAGTGTGGAAAGTCCAGTGGAAACTTGCTGCTGATAAGAACTCGGTCTTATTGTAACTGCTGCTTTCCTGCTTTCAATTATGTCCACAAACCACTGTGTTCAGCACAGGGCACTCAAGTTCTCGCCCAGTGTTCTGCTCTGCAGCTGGTCTTTCTGCACCCGTCACGGTCAACCTGCCTCTTTGTTCTTAGTTCAGGCTGTTGGGGGGGGGTGATGGGCTAACTTGGTAAACCCTGGTTCTGTCTTTTTCCACTGGGTTAAAGCGATGCAAGGGGGCCCTGCTACTGTTGGGAGTAAGTAAACGCGCAGCTAATATGCTGTGTTGTTTTTCTCAGGCTCAATAAATAATAAAATAGATGCATACACACGCATTCCCAGCGAAACACACACCTGTGTGTATGTGTTTCTGTCTGTTTGGTGGGGAGGACTCCACTGGTACAAGGGGTTTAACTAGGTTTTTGAGGTGGTGCTCACAGTGGTCACGTTGGAGGTCGGGGGGTGTTGTCCTCTGCTCTGAATAAAGCACAATGTGGATTTGGAGATGGCACCCAGGAAAGAGTATGTATGACAGATGTATATGTAAGAGGGCAGCAGGTGGCGTACTGGCTGATGCCGTTGCCTTGTATTTATAAGATGCAGGTTCAGATCCCCTCTATTGGTGTAGGATCCTTGAACAGGGTACTTACCTTGAGCCGATACAGTAAGAATACCCTGCTATACAAATGGACGAATCATTGTATGCAGTTAGTGTATGAAGCTGTCATAGTAAATTGTGTCGGAGCCAAGTGAATGAATAAGGAGCTGAGGTGTCACAGCACCGGCGGGGAGTGAGGTACGGGTGCCAGCTTCCTGGCTGAGGGGCCTTGTCTGACTGTGGGAACATGCTCTTGGCCTTCTCACCATCTCCCCCTATATAACTGGCCCTACTGTGACCCTGAGGGTTAGCGTCTGTCCTTCACTTTCCTGCACGTTCTCGTTCGAGGTCACGCAGCGACAGTAGTCAGGGAAAAGTCTCACACGGGTCACTCCCAGCCCACCTGGTTGCCCTTCACGGTAGTACAACCTCACTGGCACTTTGGCCGGCAGGGGTGATCTACCGCATGCCGCCGGGCTTAAAACGTCCACGACCCCACCTCTTCCCCTAGCTGCGCAGCACCGTCTCCCCCTGTCAGAGCCAGACATTGTGTGTGTTTCAGACCACGCTGGCTTTGAAAAGCACACCTTGAAAATGACATTCGCCTTCAAATCAGTCAGAAGCACCAGAGGTCTTTTAATGAAGGGGGTTGCCGTTAGTTACCGCTCCCTTATACGTTTGCAGCTTGTTTGTTTGCTTTTGCGTTGTGTGATCATTGTTTTGCAGTGCTACCCTCCCCCACCTGCGAGGTGAGTTTCTTCATGCATGGAGGAGATACCCCTGTGGCCCTGCACAGGTGGTGTTTAGGCTCAGAGGAGGTTGGAGCATCCACCCCCCTCGCGGCGCGCATCTCCAAGCCTTCCTCCACTCCCTCCGAGCTCATTAGAAAACATATCTAATGTACATATTTACATGTGGATATTTGCCGTATGTGTATTGGCATCCTGGACGACCCGCATCACTGCGATCGATGGAGCCTGAATTCCGGCGTACCGCTTTTCGAAGGGGTCTTGGAAAAGCAATATATGTTCATTCAAATAAACTACAGGAGGCAGAATGTCGAGTCGCATATTCGTAAAAACATATAAAAGGTTTATTTGAATTCGTTTTAATTACTTTTTATGAGGCTTTCCAATTAGACAGTAATGGCCGTACTTTGATTTGCCTCTGAACAGCTATGTGTCGAGCTCCGACTCAGACTCCTTTTAATTACAAAAAATGGAAAATCGCATTTCGGTTCCTTTCTGTCAAGAATGTGTACGCAAGCGAGAGCTCAGAGCCATTCTGGCAGCTAATAAAAGCAGACCATTAGCCGTGAATAAATAAGGAGAGGGTGTCAGAAATGTGCCTGGGTTGGATCAATGCTTCTGTCTGCTCGCTGGCACTGTGACCCCTCAGCTGGACAGCTCACGGTGAGCTGCACCTACGTCAACATAGCCGCCGTACTTCCAACGCTCCTCTAACATGGTCTTTTAAGGATATCGCTTTTGTTTTCTTGATTTTATACCGATCACCTAAGAACTCCCTTGAAATTAAGGTCTGCCAGCTCTGCAAGGCACAAACGGAGGATTGTCTCGAAATAGCAGGCTGGTCGGGGGAACTAAAGAACTTTCCAGAGCTCTTGAGGGGCAGCCCTAGCTGCTCTTTATGGGTTTTAGTGTGGGCTAAGTCTTGAGATCTGATGTTGCTGCTTTCTGCTCCTGCCGCTGCCCAAGCTGGATCCCGTTACATCCCCATCAAGCATTTCTGGTCCTATGGAGCATCATGTTGTCATCTTGGGAGTGCAGGAGTGATGACCGGAGGTTTCTGATTAGTATTATCCGCTGAACCATGGGGCGTCCCCTGCTGATTCCCACGAAAAGCGGCGGAGGAGTTTACTGGTACAAGAAAGAGGTCCACCTTGAGGTATACACACCAGGTGGATCTACTTCCTAACTGAATCTCACACACAAACACACACAGCCTGAACATTGTCTGCTGTTCCTCCCCCGTCTGTAGGGCCATATGGACCGTCTCTCCGTGTGGCTGACCAACACACAGACACTTTGGCGGTCTTGCACTCCTTTCCGCCTGTGTGTTTGTACTAGGCTGCCCTTGTCGGGACATTCCGAGGATTGTCCCCTTAAAGACAGTAGACCACAGAGAACCTTCTCTGAATAGTGATCTGCTGAAGGAAACTAAGAGCGAAAAGTTGAGCACCTGTAAAGTTTGTGTTTTGCATGTCATAGTAAAAGTGAAATCCCCACAGTACGCGTGCGCATGTTTGTGGCTGTTTCTAGAGCGACGAGAGCCTCGCCGATCACGGTCGAGCCCAGCGTGGAACCGATTCGCGGTTCGCCGAGGAACGGCACGCGGACTCCACAGCGGCCGCCGGGCTCCAGCATTTTGCCTCTTGTTCTGAGCGGCAAGGCGCCGCTCTGAGCACGGCCTGTGATTGCGCTTTGTTATGCCGTATTGTCCACGCGGCCCCTTTTAAGGCGTAATGACACGCTCGGAGGCTGTAATCTCAAAACGCGTTACTGTCGAATCTCATTCTGTGAGTTTGATGAATTATTTAATATGATTAATAGCTTTGCAAGGCAGAAACATATCGCTGCGGATCAAATTGCAGCTATTTTGGTCCGGGGCGTAATTTGTTTAGAAAAATAATTACTCAAGTATTGAGTCCTTGTTAATGATTACAGGGCTTAGTGGCGTGATGGTGCTGGAGACACGGGATCTTGGCGCTGTGATTTCTGTGTGCGAGCACCTCTGTGATTGAGACCGGTGACTCCAGCCATGTTCTTTGTGTGTGTGAGTCAGGTGGGCGAGGTCAGAGGTCCGCCTGCACTGCGCATTTACAGCTTCAACTTAAATGAACGCAAATCGTTGTCGGACCACTCGGCGGCTATCGGAATATAAAGTTCTTTAGCACGGTCTTGGAGAATACGTGTGAAGAAATACGTCGCTAAGTGTGTAACAGAGGGATTTGGGGAAGGTTCTGGAGTTCAGTATATGTTGTCAGTGTGTGTTTCTGTGGTCCACCTCAAAACTGAGAAGAACGAGGTTCTTCGTGGAATTGCAGTTTGGCGTCTCGGACCATGAGGTCAGGTCTGGTGGTTACCGAGTAATAAATGTATGAAAGTGTTGAATTCTTTTTGAATAACCCTGTATATCCTTAAGGTTTACGTTATGTAAGGGGATTTTTGACTTACAATTAAGTCGACTTACAACAAAAAAACAAAACCACGCTGTACTGCAAATGCCACCTGTACCTGTGTTTTTGCATCTGGGTGTGTGTGGGGGTGGCTTTCTTAGGGGAGATCTTCCTGGTCAGATGAAGGAGGTCTCTCTGTCTTGTGGAAAGTTCACGTGACCCAAAGTCAGCAGCACGATACTTTTCCCTGTCTCCCTCACAGCAACCACACTCACGGTGGTGGTGGGGTGTGTGAGGAAATGGTCTCTTGTTGGTCTCGTGACAGCCTTCTTCTGGCTGTCTGTGAGCAGGAGACCATCCTGGAGGCTGCTCTGCGTGGTCGGGTATGTGGGGCATGATGAGCACACAGAACTTGAAAAACAGGTCCAGGCTTTGTGTTCCTCCAGCCGTAGCTCAGATGCTTCCACATTCTCAATGCGAGTGTTTGCGGTTAGTGGTACGCTACCCTCAGAGATATGCATTATGTGTGCATTTCTCCTCTCTACATACCAGAGAGCACAACCCAGCAACAGTGCTGAGTGTGTTAAATGTTTTTGTTGATATCTGAGCTCCCTCCTCTCTTGAGAAACTCACAGGGTAGGTCTCACACTTCTTCCTACATACAGGACCATCCCATTCTGAGCTCTTCATGAGTTAATGGCCCCCTGTCATCCAGGGCGAGGTGCTTCAAACTTCCAGTTTCATTAACGTAGCATTTGCGTGGTGCAAAAGAAGAGGACTCAGACACGAGATGTCATTTTTTGTCACGGCTTTTGCATTTATAACATTTATTTATCGAGTTGATGTTTTTTACCAAAAGAGACTTACAACGTTATTCTTCTCACAAAGTCAGAGCTTGACGTTAATAGATGTCCGACTGTCCGCGATGGGTAATTTGTTTAAATTTTCATAGTCAGATGGGTACAATCATTTTGATACCTGTCCAGTGGACATGTGGACAATAAAATATAATGAAATTTAACGCAAAATAGTGCCCTTCATCATAATAAACCATGTGATGTCACTAATTGTGTCATATACATTTTTTATAGAAAGCACCTTAGTTAAAAACAAAGTAAAATAACCCCAGTGTGTTACTATTTGGTGATAACCTCACGTTGGGGCCTTTCTGTATGTTGCCTTCCGTCCTCATGATGTGGATTGTCTCTCTGACTGTCAAATAGGTAAATTGTACTTGTCCTATGAACAATCAAACATAAAAGATAATGTCAAGCCCTGCATTTGTTATCCATTTATAGAGCTCAGTAATATTTACTGTATCATTTGAGGGTAAGTACCTTGCTGAAGGGTGCTGTAGTAGGGGTGGGTATTTGAACCTGGGTTTACCAAGTCCAAGGGAGCAGCTCTAACCACGACCCCACGCTGAGGAAGCAAGGCCCAAAAGCAAACATCAGGCATGGCAGCATGCTGAAGGCCTTTGAGCTTCTGCCCGTATTGTCCATCTGGGAGTGTGAAGGTGGCTCTCGACGACTGTGGTGTGGTGGTTTGGGAACTTGCTCTTGTGGAGGCACATCGGTGCCGCGAGTTTCCTGTCCTTATTAAGGACTTTGATGTGTGTTGTAGAGGGACTGACATCCTCCATTGTCTCAGAACACTCAGTGGAACAGTTGTCACAATTAGGTTTTGAGTTCCCATTTAAGATGGAAACCAGTTTCACAGCCGGTTCCAGTACAGAAGTGGAAGGGAGGCACAAAGTGCCTGCGCCATCAGATCTCTCCGTCTCCATCACCATGGCGACGTGGATGCCCAGTACAAAGAGAGGGAGTGCACTGTGCTTAGGGGTCCTGGCCAGAGCCCCCCATGACAAGCAGCCTGAGAACAGCTGGAAACAGCAGGAGATGCTCACCAGACCTCTATCAGTCCCCAGAGGGCCCCACAAAATACCTTCTTCTTTTGACTCCTTTCCTTCCTCCTCCTGACAGAATTACAGGGCAGAGATGTGCAGTAAAAGCCACCTGTTGCAAAGTGCAAAGGGGTACCTTTGACCTCAGCCACTTAACATAATGTAAATGGGTGTGGGTGTGCGTGTGTGTGTGCATGTGTGAGAGAGAGAGAGAGAGAGTGAGAGAGTGTGAGTGCAGCCTGCTTGTGTCCCACTGGTATGTCTCACCATGGATGTCAAAATACTTCATTACTATCAGATATGTGGGGACAATGTTGCCAGAATCAGTTAAATCTGATTTCTTGGAACCTTGTGTATGTGGCTGTTGACTATTTCTGTTTTAAAATTCCAGTGGCTGCGTGTGATCAGTGTTGCTGAGACTGTTGGGTGTTGTGCATCCCAGGTCACGCGTTTATGGTGACAATTTGAAAACGAAAGAGGAAGCTGTCCCGTGGGGAGAAAGGGTGTGACCAAGGCAAATAAACGTTGTTTTAATTGAATGTGTTGTTTTAAGGCCCAAGACAGATGATTTGTGGCCCAGTGTTAGATCTTACACCCTGCAGCTGCCCGCGAGGGGGGTAGAGCGAGGGCTGGGGGTGGGGTGGCGTACGTGTTTATTTTCACAATGAACAATGAAAATGTACAGATGTTTTGTTCATCACCTGCACAGGAAAACGTGTGTGTGTGTGTGTGTGTGATGTTGATCAGGACCGATTTCAGCATGGCTGGTCTCTGCTTACTGGAGATGTACTGCTAATGGGAGCTGTGAGCACAGCTGTACATTCAGCTTGTTTTCTGGACCCTTCCGTTTGACCCTTTAGATTATTGCTTGACATCGTAAATATCTAAACAATAAGAGTGGTCTGGTCCAGCTCCACCTCCTGCAGCATCCTTTCCTTCGGCAGGTTTTATTGGTAATGTACTGGTTTGGCACTCGTGAGCGCTCATTTTGCTGTGTGTTGTCTAAAACTCGGAGGCACCTGCACTGTGTGTGACGTGCAGAATGAATGCAACACACAGTGTACAAGTGGAACTGCGAAACGCAGGGGCTCTGTGAGTGTGTGCAAGAGAGAGAGAGAGAGAGAGATGACACGAGTATGTTTTGAATTTTTTGTCTGCCCCCATGTTGGGATGACTGGGCTGCATGCACATCCATCTGTGACAAATGGCCAGATTTGTGTGGTGATGCACACGCAAACACAGGACAGCCGCAGTGCCCCTGTGCACAGACGGGCCACAGGCATGTGCACACACTTGCTTGGTGAGCATTTAGGTTAGCTGAGCGACACGTACCCTGTCTGTGTCTGTGTCTGGGGCTGCCAGAGGGGGGAGGTGAGGCTCAGCAAATGGCCCACCCCCACCCACAGCCCTAGGGGCCCTCTGCCCCCCAAACCCCCTCCCAGGCAAGGACAGGTCCTCCCCCAAGCCTGGAGGGCACACCAAGGACACACCAAGTTGCGGGAGCTCTTTGTTCCCCGTCTGGGCTAATGTGACGTGTGTGTGTGTGTGTGTGTGTGTGTGCGTGTGTGCGCGCGCGCGCACACGCACGCGTATGTCTGTGTGTAGTTCGCTGCAGCAAGAGCTGAGGGAATTAACCTTCGAGAGGCGAGGTGCGCCAATGCAGATACAGCACTCGCTTCCGGGGCTTTCCCATTGTTCTACATGGCTCAGACTGGCCTCCCCCCTGACCGCAGGTTCATGATGTCTGCTCTGGATCCTGGGATGTCTGTGTGATGTGAGGCAGGTGGCCATACCGTGCATTCGTCTGAGGGGACAAAAAGGAGCCTGTCTGTATATTATTATTATTTTTATTATTATTATTGTGATCTTGTGTACTTTGGCTCAGAGGAGCGAGAGAGTGATTCCTTTTTTTATTCACACTGGTTGAATGAGTGATTTTTACATTTCGGGCACCTGTGAACCACTGTAGGTAACTTCAGTCCTTCAGTAAACGAGAATGACCTGCTGAATATTTGTAACTACTGGTAGAAGGTGCCAAAAATAATGTCAGGGCCGTTTCAGGGTTTCCCGTGAGATATGTCAACTTTTAATCAGCTTTTTTTGTCGTTTCAACCGTGAACCAACGGCATAATATGTGAATACCAAAAGATTAGTTTAATTTCACTTTTGTAGAATTATGATTTCTGCGTTATTTGAAAAAAAGAATTTTCCCCATGACTATTGCTGAAGACTTTTTCCTGAGCGACTTTAAGTGTTATTCTGCTAACACTAATTCACCCGTCGACACAGCCGGGTAATTTCTACCGAGTCACTTTGGGGTTGGAGCCCCGGTCAGGCTTCATACCCGAGTCCTCTTGCCATTGTGAGCTGCTGGTAGCCTCAGGGTGAGGGCCAGGAGGGTGAGCTGTGAAGGTGCTTGCAGCGCCGAGTATCTTGAGAGACCAGTCGTCGCCGCAGTGTTTCCCATCGCTGTGCAAAAGTGCTGAGTCATGCGTTCGCTGTAATTGTGTTGCGTGCGCGATGTGTGTTTTAATTTGGCCGGCCCGTGTTACTGCCGCCGCGGTCAGCAAAAGCGCTGGCATTTCCTGCAATTGTTGTCATTTGCAAAGAGCAAATTAAGACGATGCCCCCCTCACCCCACCCGTACTGCCTCTCCAAGCACGGCCGATTGACAAACTGCGTGTCCGTAGCCTAGCAGCGGAAATGTTGATGCCTGTGAGGCGGTGTGTGAGCGGCCAGTGAGAGGCCGTGTCCAGCCACATGCTCCCCACCCCCCACCCTTATCCGGAATGTTCCTTTGAACCGGTTTCCAAGGAGATCCAGTTCTGTGGAAAGCACAGCTAATTGAAGTCTTTAATTAGCATTGCGGATGTCACAGGCACACATAAACACTCACACACACACACACACACACACACACACTTGCTGGAGCGTTATCGTCGGCTACCCTGAAAGCCGAGTGCTGAACACGCGTGTGTGACTTGGTTCCGGCACTGCAGTGTGATGGCGCCCCCTTTGCTTTCCTGCTTCTGAGCGTCGTGTGAGACATTACCGCTCTGCTTTTTGTCACCGTGAGTCAGTGTTCACCACAGCCCCGGCGGTGACACGCACCAGGTCCCCAACTGCACTCCAGTTTTCAGGGCCACCATTCTGGGTTCTTTCCCACTGTGGACTTACGGTGCTGGGTGATGTCATGGCGGGA
Source organism: Arapaima gigas (assembly GCA_900497675.1). NCBI lineage: Eukaryota > Metazoa > Chordata > Actinopteri > Osteoglossiformes > Osteoglossidae > Arapaima > Arapaima gigas. The sequence continues at coordinate 164,084 of UFQX01000862.1, read as the reverse complement.
GCCCATTAGCACCATGAATAATGCGCGTTGCCGTGTTCTGCTTCGTGTCAAGCGTGGGGAGTCGAAATAAGGAAACTCGTGTTTTCGGACACCTGGCGCCTCACCATTTGACACTTTGCAACAAACGGAGGCGTGGTTCGCTCCCCATGGAGTCGACGCCCATGTTGCCCAGCTCCCCCGGGGCGACTTGTCCTTCCTGCACTGCACCGAAGCACACGCTCCCCCGTGTTGTCAAGGTTCACTGTAGCGTGGCGTGAAAGCCGGATTGCTTTAACACCCCTCGGTGTTTACACAGGAGAGTCACCATTAGCATTTTCTTGCCGAAATAGTGGTCTTGTTTAGAATAAAGACCGTATATGTCCGCATCAAGACCTTTGTTCACTGAACAAGTTTGCTTTACATTTGGACACTTTTAACTTGGGATTCAAACCTGCAGCCTTCTGGTAATACAGCCAGTTTCTGGATTCTCGCACAAGCTGCTGTTGGGGCATCTGTGCTGGGGTTCACAGTTAGCGGAGCTCCCAATCGAGGTTTGAATGGTTAAGATGGTGGGCCCGACTGAGCTCCAGTCTGCACAGGAGTGGAAGTAATAGAGTGTGGCATGCAGGACAGGTCTTTGTGGTGGGCTGGTGCTCAGTGTGCGTTTGGATCTGGGGCTCGATGGAAGACACTTGTTCCCTCCTTGTGACCGTGAGGCGTTTGTCCCGATTCTCTGCTGGCTTCTTGGCACCTTGCCACGCAATTCCCTGACTGCCCTTCAAAGGGGAACAGCTCCTACTTCCAGCCTCATTTCAATATGCAGATGCTTTTCTACACAGACATTCCACTGCCGCTCGACCTCACTGAGGAGAGAAGCCCTACGTTTGGGGTACGTGTCCAGGTAGTCCGTGCTGGTGATGAAGCTTCGGTCACAACCGACGTCCATCCGGACCGACGGTCCTGCTGGCCGTGGGCAGGATTAGCACTTGTGGGTGTTGTTGAAGGAAGCTTCTGCTAACACGTGACTTCAACTTCAACGTTGACTTCAACGTAAGTTGAAAATCCCTGTGTAAGAACCATAATGATATATAAACAATTAACATGCATAAATGATATGTTGTGTAATAGAACCTTGTTATATTTTTTCACTAATTTCACACGTTCCTGTTAACAATGCTAATAAAGAGTACCAATGTAAATACAGTGCAGTAATTATATATTTTAATACATTTTTAGTACATTTAACGCTGCACTGTTATTTCCGCAGCGGAGCGGGGATGTTAATTCAGCAGTTAAGTGAGGGAGAGCGAACTGGCTTTCCGAATGCAGTGGTCTGTGTGCTTCCAACGCGCTTGTCGAGCGAGGTGGTGTAATCCTGTCTGATAGGAGCCGCCTGCCGGTCGTCACACTTCTGCTTTCCCGGTCGTCTTCGGCTACACTGGACCCCGACCGTAGGGGAACATAAAGGCAGAGCTCCGTGTACGCTAAAGCCTGGTGGTGACCGGGGGAGGAGGGGGGGCTAACAGGTGCCCATCCTTGTTCACCTTCCCTCGTGCTTCACCCCTTCCCTTTAAATCTGTGGTAATTTGACACTTTCCCACTTTCAGCAGGTCCCCCAGCACTGCACAGTGACCCATAATCCTCCGCGTTCTTTTTGTCATAGTACACGCGCTTTGACATTTCTCCGTTTAGCAAATGCTCTTCTTCAAAGGGAGCAGCACTCGGGCGACTGACGCCATCGTCGGACTCTCTCGTGAGCCTTTCGCTGCGGCCCCAACCCACACCGAGTGCAGTCATACCCAGACACTAAGCCTGCCGAGAAAACTTCTTTTTTTTTCTCTTCCCGAGGAAAGACGGAACTCAACAGTGCAAGATTCTGGTCTGTCCTCAAGGTGTGTTTTCTGCCAAGGTGTCCACTGTGCCCTTTTCACACATCTTATTTATACACTCCAGTCTGTCCTCACAAATGTGACCTTTTGCACGCTGTAGTGCCACTGTGTAGTGAACACGTGCCCAAGCTGAACATCTCACGTGCTCATAATTTACTTAACTATTAGACTCCTTTGGAGTTGAAGGACCCAGGTTCAAATCCCCCTCCTGCTGTAATACCCTCAAGCAATTTGCCCACACTGAATTGATAAAGTAAAAAATCACCGTTGTAAAAATGGGTAAATCATGTAAGTAGCTGAAAATTGTTAGCTGCTTTGAAGAAAACTGTAAGCAAAAGGAATAAATGTAAATATAAGACCAGTCAACCATGGGCCTTTGGGCCTGTCAGACCAGAGCCAAGATGGACGCTGTGATGCATTTTGAAACAGGACCAAAAAGCAGCATTGCACATTGCACGACGGTCTGCTTCATCCTGGAGCAGCTTTTCCACTTGGCAGCAATGGGCTCCACGTCATTTTTGTCTGTAATAATTGGGTCTTTAAGGATGGCGCTTGGAAGCGATCGTCTAGTACGGATTTTTGCTTCTTCCCTCAGAGCGAGGAATAAAACCGCACTTCTTCCTGTAATGAAGGTGCACAGGGCTGTAGATGGGGAGTTACCATGCTTTCCTGGAGCAACAAAACAAGAGGGAAACAAAGAAGTCCTTAAGCAGTGATTAAGAATGTTTACAATTGGCTGCAGGGCAAGACTGGCAAGGTAGATGAATTAGGTGTCATTCTCAGCGGCTGTTGGTTGAAGAAATCCCCTGACAACGTCAAAGGTGGCCTGGATTCCACATGAGTACAGAAGCACACACCAGCACAGAGAGACCTGGCACTCAGTTCAGGAGCACGTTTGCGTTCCTTCTGATATGAAGGAACTGGCAATACGACTCGCTCCCCACCCCTGGCCTTCATGTCTGTGATCCCTGGGTGCTCATGTCACCTGTGGTTTGACCATGTGTTGAGTTGCTGGGTAACATGAATATCTGAAAAGTTGGTGCAGATTGGTGGTTTATCACTGTAGGTGGCCAGTAGGTAGAACAGTGGCTGAAGTATGAAGTATGGCTGTGGTGGGAAAGTCACCGAATGCTCGATAAGGTGCTGACAGGATGTGATGTTCGCATGGTCACCACCTGTTTAGCCTGCTCTTCAGGCACATCAGGCAGATCTCTTCAACTGCGGACCTCCAGTTGAGCCAAATCTCCTTCTCTCTTGCACTCACATCCCTGCTCTTCATGCAGAGAAGATGCAGCTTGGTGTCAGGATGCTACACACACTGTAACCTGCACCTGCAAATTGAACAGTTGATTCCATCTCTCAAATAATATTTTTTGGATGTAATTATGCTATTAATATAATAGCAGTAATTTTATTGATATTAAGTGAAAAGAACAAATATAGCTCTTCAACACAGAGGAGTAGGGAAGTGCCTTGTGACCTTACAGTCATCGCACCTGTTTGATTGTCTAACTATAATTTTTCTAGTTTGTTATTTTTTATTACTTGTTATCGATTTATTACGTTTGGGTATAACTGTGTATGTTGTTGTTATGTGTCACGCTGCTGTGTGTGCAAATTTGTCAACAAGGACAAATGCCTGTTCTCTCCTATCCTAGCTGGGTCATCTGGGTGAGAACCAAACCCAACACCGGAATGATGACCCCTAGTTTGTGTGAGGGAGCTATATGTAGGCCCGTGGGGGGGTTGGGGTTGAGGGATTGGCCTCCTCCTACTAGTAAGCATTGCCAGCACACTTCCATGTGATCTCTGAGCTGTCTGGCAGACGAGCAAGGGGCTTGGATGTCACGGCACACACATCCCAGCATCCCGCCGTCTGATGTGTTCCTGAGCCCCCACTGTAGAGGCCTTGCAGATCCCCTCAAATGGACACAACGTCTGAAGTGCTGTACTTACTGTGTGTTGGTGGTAAGCAGACCACAGGCGATGCTGCGAGGACTCGTGTCTCATGTTCTTGGGAGACCTGCTATTTTAACAGCACATTCGCTGCGGTTGTGGATAGCAGTCGATTCCCAATGTCTTGGATCCTTCTTCTGGGCCTTTCAGACGTAAGACACTTTTTCAGGTAGGACTTTACTCAGTGATTTACTCAGTTATACAAGCGGGCAGTTTTTACTGGAGCGGTCCAGAGTAAGGTGGGGGTCAAACTGCCTTGAGTGCAAGGTGACATCTCTAACCCGCGATGCCACCTGCTGGCTTCATTGTTCGAACGGCTGATGGTCCAGCTCATTCCCTGATCTGTAGTCGCAGGATTTTGAACCCCTCTGTTACCGAGAGGAGGCCGTCAGCATCAATTAAAGGACTCGGAGTCCTTGGCCACTCTCCAGGCGGTGGCGTCAGTGGCCAGAGCGCAGGACCAGCTCTGACCCACTTAGAGGGGGGAGAAAGGCTGCATTCGCAGACAGGAGTGCCTTTGAGGCTCTGACCCCGCCGGACGAGGATCTTCCCTTCGCAGCGGTCTACCTCTCTGGCACGGCCACAAAAGAGGAGGCAAGGTTTTTGTTCATGATGTTGTGAAAAATGATAGGTATCAAGGCCAATGGCATCACATCTAGAAGCATCCAGTGTTTGATACGTTCCAGAACCAGGGTTTGACACTACATTTCAATCAGAAAGGCAGAGTGTATGGTTTGCAGACTCCCCCCTGGGGGCCCAGCCTTGAAGCCCGGCAGGAGTCCCCCCCCCCCCCCCCCCCCCCCCCCCCCCCCCCCCCCCCCCCCCCCCCCCCCCCCCCCCCCCCCCCCCCCNGGGGCCCCCCCCCCCCCCCCCCGTTCCCTCACAGATGTGTGTCCTGTTTGCCCATCCTCCACAGCGGTGTGTATGCGTCAGTTGCTGTTGGGGAGGTTTTGCATAGTGCAGGATTTGCATGGCGTTTCAGGCACTGCACTGCCTCCACCGGCTTGGTATCAACATGTTGTCCCTAAGGTGTGTCATCTTTGCACATTAAGAGCCAAAAGTAAGTCTGACCGCATCGCAACCCGCCCCCCTTATTCTCCAGGGTTTCTGGTTTACACTAGAGAGTTCAAGCCTACGTGGCCACGGCAGAGACCCTCGGTCGTGCGGAAAGGCGCCGAGATGTACGTGCTGCATATCCACGGTGTAACTGGAGTTAAATACGGGTTTCCTTCTTTTCAGTCATTAAAAAGTGTGTTAGACCTCGGCAACATCCACAGGCAGGTGTCCACTGAGAAAGTCAGGCCCCCTGCAGAGATTTACTTTGAGAACGAAGGCACGTAATTCAGCCGCTTGTCATGCAAAAAAGCCCCCGCATCACTATTTGTATTGTAATGGCCTCTCTGGGAGGAAAGACAGATGGTTTGCGCCGATCCCCACACCCAGCCTTAAGATGTTTCTTTGCTTGAGGGATGCTGCTCGTGTTCTCGCTCTGTGTGTAAGGATGTGTTGTGAATCATCAGTAGTCCAGGCTTTACTGTTTATCCAACATGCATTGCCACTTGGGAGGACCAGGACCAGCCTGTCCGCCCAGGGGAACTGCAAATGGACCGTCTTAGTTCTGCCTCTGTCTCGCCAGAGTACTGTCCAGCACGAGGTGCTTTGAGCGGTGCTCTCGTCCATCGACTCTTTTTCCGTTAGGTGAGTCCCAGCACCAGAGTTTGCGCTGGCCGCTGCACACAGGCCTCGGAAAACGCTCCAGGGTGAGATAAAACCTGCAGGAACTTTCACAGTGCTGATAAAATGGACCATTGACATGTTTAACTATGTTTAAATATAGCGTTAAAACAAACGCACACACACACGCTGTGTCCCTTTGCTTTTCTCTACAAATGAGGCCAGTATTTTGTGTCAAACCCTGTTCACTTCGCCACTTTGAAAGGAGGAGGACCACAGAACACGTTGGGTGCTCTGTGCAGGGGTTTCCATGGGTGGTTCTGTTGAACAGTCTGTGACACGCACAGTCTTCCGAGAAGGACGGGCCGCCTCCCGGCTCAGGCCATTCACACATTCGCTCTTGTTCCCTTATGGCTTTTTTAAATAAGCGCTGTGTCATTGTCCAGAAATCAAGCACAGCCTTGTAGATGTATAGAGAACAGAGCGGTTTGTCCGCATTCTTCTTCTCATGGTGTCATTTATTCCGCGTCTCTTCGTCATTCTCACATTCTGTCCTTGACATCTTGAAAGGCGGGTCACAGGAGCTTGCTGTCAAAGTTGGCCAAAGTAACAACCCGGTGATGTCACACCAGCGAAGTGATGGCTGAACGATAACGTGTCCCAGGACAAACAGGCCAATTGTTCCTCTGCTTGTTTAGCAGAACATTTCAAATGTGAGCCAGCTTGCAGCTTTTTTAAATCGCTGGAAAAAAGACCATTTGCCAGGCAGATAAATAATCGCATTTTCTGGCAGGTCGGCACGGTTCTTTCCGTGGAAGGATTTAAAGCGTCGGAGTGCTGTGCCGAACCCGCAGTCCGTCCGCACAGATTGCTCAGTACCCTGTTCCATCCTCGTATGGGTTACGCCCGGTTCCTCAGGTTATGAAATGGGTTGTGACAGGTGATGGGCGCCCACTGGTCTGTCTTCAAACGTGGCAAACAATCCAGCCGTCACAGACGCTCTGCTGTTAACGTATAAAAAAAAAAGCACTAAAAAACAGACCAAAACAGTCATCTGAAGTAATGGTGAGATGACAGCTGTGTTTGTTCCAGGTGTTTCACAGAAATGACAGAGTACAGAGATGGTAGATAATTGTTAAACCTCCGGGTGCTCAGCATTCTTTCCACAGTCCAAAGACGTGTTTCAGGTCAATTAGTCACTCTTAATTGCTCATAGTTTGTGAATGTTGCATTGCTCTGTTGTGTGGACAATAGGGGTAGTATCTTTGTGAATGTGTGTGGCACTGTATGTTGCCAGGGACAAATGTGTTGGCTAAATATAAACGAATAGTCTTCTCAGTTATTGGTCGTTGTAATAACTCAGTAATTTTAGCTGTGTCTGCGTATCTTTCATGCCTGGGAGAGGTGGGGAGACACAGATGGATGAAATGGGGTGGCGGGAGGGAGAGGAATAGGTGGGGAAAGTGCAGATCAGCGTGGTTTGAGGCCTGAGGGCCTTTAATTTGTTTACGTGTGTTTTGGCAGTTGAGGTCCCTCATTGCCAAGGAACAAACAGGGCTGTAAATTGTACTCAGCATCACACGCCTGGCCTTTGGTTTTAAATGACTGTGCCACCGAATCACCTCCCAACTCAGCCGCTGGAACCAAAGCCGATCTGGCTCCCATATCTTCGTCGGATTCCACACGAGACCTTCCCGTGGTAGTTTTCCAAGGTCCCAGATGTGTGAGAAAAGCAGTGCCGTAACACTTCTGTTGCAGGGCGAACCCCTGTATCCTTAAGCGGGCAAAGATGAATGCAGGAGGTTCTCACAGAGTTGCTCTCATGTTGAACCCATTCTGGTTAAAAGAACCACTTGTGAACGGTTCTGTGTGACGGAGCTCATTTTAATGGTGCGTATCTTATGGGCTGCAGATTTACAGTAAATGACCTACGGTAACCGGTGGTGAGCTAGATAACACTGGCCTTCCTGTGAGGCTGCTGTTGCTTATCTACATGGGCCGTGTTTTAGTATTTACTTGAGGTTATTTGTGGAAATAAGGAGGTGTGGGTAGCATTTCTGCTCTCACTCAAGACCTCAGGTTTCCCAGGACTTCAGATATCTTTCTTGACCTTTGACCGTTTTTCTGTCACTAACCTGAAGCACTTCCCTCTGCCCTTGCCCATTTAGAGCTCCAGAGATCATCCTGGGCCTCCCCTTCAGCGAAGCTATCGACATGTGGTCCCTAGGGTGTGTCATCGCTGAGCTCTTCCTTGGGTGGCCCCTGTATCCTGGCGCTTCGGAGTACGATCAAGTAAGTTCTGGCTGGATGGTGGGAGTGCACCTCAGACACATTCAGGTTACACTCACTGGACATTTTATTAGGTACACCAGGCCTCTACACAGTGGTCCAGGGGATGTGATTGGAATGGGGAATTTTTTCTTTGCACTTATTAGGGTCTTTAGGACCAAATGAGCGTTGTTTGAATGCCACAAAGTACTAAAACATGCATAATTCCAGGATGATTCCACAAACACGACCGTATCTTTGCTCCGGTGGCCTTCACGGTCCCCACTTCTCAGGAACACAATTTGTTATGAAATTTCTTTATGCAGGTTGGAGTATGTATGAAATCTTTGTTTACCTCATCCCCCAGATTCGGTACATTTCTCAGACCCAGGGATTGCCAGCAGAATATCTGTTGAGCGCAGGTACAAAGACGACCAGGTTCTTCAACAGAGACCCTGACTCCACTTACCCCCTCTGGAGACTGAAGGTATGGCATGGCTGTCGTCATAAAAGCACGGAGAAGAGCAGGTTCACAGGTTCTTGCAAACACTCTGTGATTAAGACCAGTACTGAAGAGTAGGTGCCTAGGTAGAGAAACACAGCTTTTATTGAAGATGCCATTCAAGAGAGCATCTCCCTGCACACGTCAGTCTGACCACTTCGGCTCTGCTGTCTGCATGCTGGCTTTCCACCCCCCGCTGCCACTGGCTCCGAGGAGCCCGGCTGTCACTTCAGTCCCGCATTTTGCAAAAATGAGTCTAGGACTGCTGTGGAGACTGACTCAGGCCATGTGGAAAAGCCTGGAGGGAGGGTACGGATTTTTTTACCCCAGTCCCAGTGAGAAGAATCAGTGGTCTCATAAATGGCAGTAAACAAAACAAAGCTGTTGTGAGAAGAGGATGAGTTTCAGATTTCATTTGAGCCGACTTGGCTGCTGTGGTGTCCTAAGGGGGGGGACAGAAATAATTTTTTGTGGGGAATTAAGAAAAAGAAACAAGTGGAATTTTTGAGGGACTAAAACAGGTGAAAACAAAATAATGAAGCTCTTTCCTCAAGGTGTTCTTGTTATCAGTAAGGGGCGGGCAGTGGGGGTCAGTCTGTTGTATGTGTACTAATTCTAATCGGGACGTTACGTATATGTTGGGTTGAGGCTGTGCCTGTCTTCACCGGAAATGCAATTTTGCATTTTTGCATACTTTCTTCAGGGTAGTGAATGGAAGACTCGGGATATCAGACTGCAGGAACACAAGCTTTCGTTTTCATCGGCATGTTTGCATGCCCTTGCACATGGAGCTGAAGCTGCTGAACTCATTGAACACATAGAGGGTCAGCAGTCCCCCAGTGACTCCCTGCAATGGTTCGGCGCCTATTATTCACACACGTGCAGCAGGAGTGTATGATGAAGGAGGCTCAGCTCCTCCCGCCGACACAACCAAATACATCTGTTTTCATTAAAAGAACATCGGTGGTAGATGTAATCACTGGTAGATACTACTGTAGCGGTGAGGAAGCTGTGGCTCTCCTATGATGCTTTATATGTACGTATATCCAGAACTAGTTCAACGGTTGTGGGCTGTTATGGGGGGACCGCTGAGCCTTTCATTGCTTAATGTGTTGAAGAGTTTAGGGGCGGGTGAGCCAGTGCGCTTTGTGAGTGCTGGTGCTTTGAAATGCTGCTTGGAAATAAAGCTCCTGTTCCCACAGTTCAGTCTTCCAAGTGAAGCAGTGAGATGCCCAGTGCCGCCCAGATCAAAAAGTTGTAGCGGTGGAAAGGTGAAAAGTGATAACACGTTATAATAATCACCAAACCGTTTTACTATCAAAGTGAGAAAAAGTGTGTCAAAGTGTGTGGAGCGAGAAAAAACTTGTCTGTGAAACCCTGTGTGTGTGTGTGTGTGTGTGTGTGTGTGTGTGTGTGTGTGTGTGTGTGTGTGCGCGTGCCAAATTTCAAGTCTGCAGCTTGAAAAACATAGCTGTGTATATAGAATAAAAGACAACTAAGCAGCTTTATAGATATACAGATGAGGAGAATTATAATTTTTTCCAGGCTGAGAAACCCCAACTAATATCCCCAAAATATCCCTCAAATAGTGATATCTACATGATAAAGAACATTTTAAACACCAGTTATGTAGTTACTAAACAGTTAGAGGGAATTAATATGGATTTGTTTGTATGCAGTTACTCTTCTTTTATTTAGTATCATATGTAAAAGCAGTTAAGATTTAATAGTCAAAATTATGTTAAACAATAAATGAAAACAATATAAAATAGAAAAAAACAATAAAAATGACCTCCTTTAAAGGGCTCTTACTATAATGAACTGTCACAGGGCTGCTTACCCACTGAACAGAAGAGAAGAAAACCATGCAGGTACAAGCTGCATTTGAACACGGGCCACAAGAGGCAACGTTGGAGAAGGAAGATGCCAGTCGCAGTGCCGCCTCTTAGCGTCACAGTCGCATTGACACCAGTTTCGCGTATTTCTCCGATGTGCCGCAGAGGCGCTCGGATGGCGCTCGTCGTGCCAGAACCTCTTAAGTCAGATACCGGTCCGGTTATTATCTATCAGGAACTCAGAAACTAGGAGCTCGAATACCAGCTCTGTGTTTATTAATTAGTATGGAAATTTTCAATAGAAGTTGCATCAGAGCTTGACTGTGTTTCTCTTTTACCCTTTATTAACATTCTTAACATTTATATGGTTACACCGTGCATTTGGGGGGACGGTGGCCAAAGAAAGGAAGCACCCTGGGTGCTGAATACCATAGATCTGATCTAAACGCAACCCAGACTCCTCACTTTTCCCTCCTATCACGTCTGCGTGTCGGTTATTCAACGGGGGAACGCTAGAAAAAGCCTCCCGTGGGCAGCTTAGTCAGACTCGCTCGCATGTCTCTCGTGTGGTGGGGTCAGGTTTATGGTTCTATGCTCCTGCCCGTGGATTGCAGCGGACCTGCTTGTTCTGTGCCCTCTGTCACGCTGTGGTCGATCACATCTCCTTGGTAACCGTCAAAGACCGCTCTCATCAGTCTGTCAATACCCTCTCATCCAGACTCTTACACTCCTGCTTTCTGCTCATCCATCTAATATGTGCACCCCAAGATAATGCACAGTGCAGCAATATGGCTTCTTTATTTGTTTTTTTTTTTGTTTCAGTCGAGATGCAAATAATGCAGTTACTCCTAGCAGCTGCTGCGCAGATAAATATTACAGGTGGTCCTCAATTACGACATATGCAACTTCCTACCATTTAGATGTCTGACAGTCATCCCATTAACTTCATTATATTATTTTGGAGCCCCCAAACTCAGTCAGTATAAACCAGCCATATTTGTTATTATTTGGATTTCATTCTGTGTTTTGGTGTCTTGTAAACAGGTGCGTTTTGTTTAGAAAAGTGTTTGTTTGTGATTTTCTTCAAGTTCCTGTTCATTTAAAATGGCTAGGAGAGTTATGTGTAAGACTGTGAAGTGAACACTCCCTTCAAGACCAAGGACAGGACCAGGGCAGCTCCAAACAAATAGGGACCCCATAATTAACCCTTTATGGCAGGGTACGGGGAGGGGAACTAAGGGGATCCTCCGGCTGAGACTGCTGCTTGTTTCCACAGACACCGGAGGACCACGAGGGGGAGACGGGGATCAAGTCCAAGGAGGCACGGAAGTACATTTTTAACTGTCTGGATGACATGGCGCAGGTAAGAATCCACTGCTGTCGGCAACACGATAGAAGTCGGGCGATAAAAGTTGGTGGCCAGAACTGCAGCGACAAGGAGTCGAGACAGCCAGTGAGGACAGAAGGATTTTTATCAGCGAAATCCGGAGGAAATCTGTGTGTTCTGCTTTGATCTATGTTGAGCCCTCAAGAATAGACGTCTTTAAAAGAATAAAATGATCATTTTAATGGCATGTCATTTAAGGCTATCTGAATATTTGTATCTTACTGCCTCTTGACCTCTTGTCATCTTCAGCTTAGTTTATGTGCCTGTTCCTAGAAATATTTTTGTACCGATGTTTAATGTGAATGAAACTGTGTGTTTACCTAAAGCAAATGTGGTTATGCAACCCAGGAAATTGCTCGCATCCCAGTTGTGGGAACGGCCAGCCACCAATCAGGTTATAAGCCATGTCCCTTTGTTGTTTTTCCGGTGTTTCATTTTGACTGCTGTGGGAAAGTTGATCGATGACATTACCAAATGTTTTTTTGTTCGTCGAATGTCCCTCGGTGTTTATATAGCTTACTGGGCTTGATGAACTGCAAAGTACAGGGAAAGTGGATTAAATAGCTTGTTTTGTTTTAGGATATTTAGTCATCCTTCAACCAGGCCGCAAGGAGCCTCTCACAGTTGCATGAACCAAAGCATCGCTCCAAATTAAGAAAGTGGACCTCAGCCTGATTCTTCTACCCCTTACTGCGTGTAGGATTCTGCTGTATCACCGACAGGGGGCTTTACCTGGATGTTTTGCCGCATTTCATCAGCTTCACAGTCACATCAGTCTTGGAGTCGTTGCTGGTTTGCTTCTACAAGCTTTAAACATTGCCAAAAATAAAACTGAGTGAAGGGAAGAAAAACGATTCTTACATGGGATCTTCAGAAAAACACAGTAGTATTTTGTCTGACCCAGAATACAAGCGGAATGAAAAAATGAAGTATGCGGACAGCTGTCTTCATTTGTATAATAATGGATCGCTTCAGGCAAGGAAGGAAAGAGGGTCTTAATGTCTAGGATGCATGCGTTGGCGGGCTGAGAAAATGTTTGCCAGTGCCGAATCCTGTGAGCTGTGTGAGACTTTGAGGCTGAAACTATCTAAGGGGAATGTCTGACTTTAGCTGAAGATGGGCCTAATTTGCACAGGGTTCAGTGAAGCAGGAGAACAGATGTGGCATTGAGCTCTCAGTCTGTGGACTCTTTTCATTCTCTGACCTCTCATTCTGTAATATTGGGTTTTTTTTTAACGTGTTTGCAATCAAACTTGGTTCCTGTAGACCGTAAAGAATCCCCTCAATATTATTTTGGCGTGTTTCGCGATAAAATAAACCCAGTTGCCAAAAGCTTAAAATATTTAGGTCCTTTTGGTTTGAGGATGTTCTGGATGGTTTGGTTTATAGGTGGCGCTGATCTTATTCTTTGGAAAGGCTAGGTATTGTTTTCTCACTAATGTAAGTTCATATTCATTGTCCACAGTGTATTGACCACGGCCACAATACCGTGGTACACGTGTTCTAATGCCTTTAATGCCTGTCACGCGGAACGGAAAATCCACAATTTGTCTCACAAACGACAGCAGAATGTTGACCTGTCTGTCTCGCCTGTTTGGTTATCGCATAGCTGAGGGTCTTTGCGAGAGGCTGCATGTAAAATGCGGGGAATGGATCACAGCAGCCCTGAAGTGAAGGATTGCGAAAGCATATCGTATAATTTTTTTGGTTTCGGGAAGCATTCGAATGGGGTGAAATGGTGGCAGCAGTAGGATTCTCTCTCTCTGTAACAGACAGTTCTGTTTACATGACAACACGAGAGGTTCCCAAGGCACAGGCCTTGTGCCTGTTTACAGGGGTCAAGGGTTACTTGAAATGAGCCTTGATAAGCAGGTTTGATCTGAAGGCTGTGCTTGTAGAGCTTTTTAATTTTTTTTTTTTTTTTTTTTTTTTACTGAAGATGCTTTCAAGTGGCTTTGCTGTCTCCCATTAATAACAAAGCAAATATTTATACATGTCAGTAAGATGCTTAGTGAGGCGCGTGCTGAAACATAACTAATGGGGCTTTGATGTTTTTTATGGTACTGGCTGCCGTACACACGGCAGTGTTTTCCCTCTACTCAGCAGCTAGAGTGTAACTAATAAATTCATAAATGTGAGCGAAAGCATCTTTAATGTTGCTCTCAATCCACATAGTGCTGTATACCATTGTCATAATCTAGGTTTGGGAGGCAGACCCAGAATGACAACCTCACCTTTTGCTCGGCCTCCCCGCAGGTGAACATGACAACGGATTTGGAGGGAAGCGACATGCTGGCCGAGAAGTCGGACCGCAGAGAGTTCATCGATCTCCTGATGAAGATGCTCACAATTGACGCCGACAAAAGGATAACCCCCACTGAGACACTCAACCACCCCTTTGTCACCATGACGCATCTGCTTGACTTTCCTCACAGCTCCCAGTAAGTGTTGGTGGGGTCCAGGTTGGCGAAGCCCTTCCTTCAAAGGCTCCTGTTTATGTTTATAGGCAGAGTAGAGAGATCGTCTGCCAAGTGAGGTGGAGTAACATCAAAAGTAGTAATTATATATAGACATCAGTCTATGTTGTAAGACTGTCTGTCTCTGGCCTGTGGTTTGGTGTTTGTGTTTGTGGCTTGAAAACAAGACAAAAATGACATGGTTGTTCAAATAAATTATAATAAAGCAAAAGAGTCGTGGGCACGTTTGATGAAATTGTGTTTTCAACTTATGTTGTGTGGGACCCAGAGGTATAGACATTAGGCATATGGGATTTTTACAGCGCTTGTTCTGCAAAATGTTCAGGGCACCCATTGAATAGGTGGTTTCTGAACCTGGAACGGTCTGTCTCCTCTCCTCAGTGTGAAGTCCTGCTTCCAGAATATGGAGATCTGCAAGAGGCGACTGAACGTGTATGACACGGTCAATCAGAGCAAGACTCCGTTCATCACCCACGTGGCACCCAGCACGTCCACCAACCTCACCATGACCTTCAATAACCAGCTCAACACGGTCCACAGCCAGGTCAGTTGTTTCTGTCAGAACCTGCTGCTCTTTGAAGATCTGCTCTGGTCCAGATGAGGAGGGTGCTGTTGCTTTTTGGGTAACATGGCTTGGAAAATGGACTCAGTGGGTCAAGGCTGAGGTCTGTTTCCAGATGAAACTTAATAGGATTGACCCCTTGTTTCCATCTGCCGTTTTGTTATTTCATACATACGAGCCCCACCGACCGCTGTGATTTTGCAGAACATTTCTTCCTTTTTTAAAGACAAAAGGAATCGGTAGATGTGTACGCACAATTCTCTAATCCTTTATTCTTCCGTAGCATTAATAGATTGCCTTTTTTGTGATCTTCCTGAACAGCAGGGTTCTGGGCAAACATGATTTATTTCTAACAGTTTTTTTTGGGGCTAAAACATTACTTTTTTATTTGCTGCCTCGGGTGCCAAAATCTTTATTCTGCCTGATGAATTTCACATGGTCGCATCGATTAAGTCCCCCCAAACTCGTCAAACCTGCTAAACAGGATAAATGAAAAATGGAAGCGCCTTCCCACAACCCCCGTTATTTAGGCCCAATGAAAGGATTGCAATTACTTGAATGTAAAAAAGGGGGAAAAATCGGGAAGAAGCGATGAAGAACAAAATGAGCTCAGGGAGGACGCACAAGACCAGTCTTGAGTTGCTCTGCTTTTCTTGTCGCTTTGCAGTAGAAGGGTTTATGGGTAAAGGAGCTGACTCTCCAAACCAGCTTTTTTTCCACATGTATACAACTGTGTCCAGTTTACTTCCTCTTACCTTGTTTTTCAGTCATATACATATGTGTTCTGTGCCTCATCAATGGCTTTCCTGCTCCGCTTTACTACACCGCACCTTTGCCCTGTTCTTCACCCTCACTAATTCATTTTGGCCGCTTGAACCGCACGCATGACCGCCGTTGTTGTGCTGTGTGCGAAATTTTCCAAACATTATTTTGCTGTGCACTAAATTATATCTGCTTCTTTCTGCCTGGAGGCCACCAGCAGAACCTTTTCACTATATTAGAGGTATATGTCCTCAGGAGAGTGGCATTGTGGGGGGAAATGGCTTCTTTCTGGACCACCTTATTTTTATTCAGTGTTACTCCCAGGGGTAGCATTTTACCAAAATGAACCAAGGCCTATGACCTCTAAGAGGGCGTGTATATAATAGTGAATTTATATACACTAAAATATTGGAATTTGTATGTAAACCGTACAGCTGTTTCTACTAGCTTATGAAAATAAGAATAGTGTAAAAATATCCCTTTCTACCAGCTAAGTTGCATCTTTATTTTTAATAGTGCTTTAAATCAAATTGTACCCTCAATCAAACAATTTTTGATTAAATCTGCCAAAATAATATATTTGTGCCTCAATTTATTCACGGGTTAGGAGTGGTAAAAAACTCAGATAAAGCTATACTAAATCAAAAATTCGAAGACTTCATTTGTTTAATTTTCGCAAACTGCCCATCTTATCCTGGGAGAGACAAAGGCAACATTAGATTTAGATACTGCTTCAACAGGGCCTTTTTTTATTATCGTTTATTGAATTCAGACGCGCAGTATTTGTCAGCATCTGTTCACTTTTGCTTTATTATATATAAATTCAGTAAAAGTGTTATAATAAAGATGGACCCCATAATTTGTTCACTGGATAAGTTGTGTAGATACAGTATGATAAACAGAAATATGCAATAAAATGTTAATATTAACTTCTTTTAGTTAATTTTGTGCTAAATTAAAATGAAAAGATATTTTAGACGATCTAAAATAAAAGTACAGACGTGGCCAAAATTATTAGTACCCTTGCATTTTATTCAAATAATGCAGCGTTCTTCCTAAAGCATTAAAGAAATGAAAAGGTCTTTTGTCATCTATACATGCATGTCTTTGCTTTGCAGTGGAACAAAACAAAAAAGCTGTTTAAAGAACAGAATTCCTGGTTGTTCTCTTGCTTATTCTCTTTATTCTAAAATGGCCTGGACAATATTCTTGGTGCCCTTTTGAAGTTCTCAGAAAGAATTGTATTGTAGTGATACTTCAAGCAGACTATTCTCCTTTACTTCAGCCAGTTTAAATGGAGAAAAGTCCTCATTCTGCTGTTTTGTGTCACTGTATCACACTAAACGTGGAACAGAGAAAGAAAAAGCCAGGAGTTGTCTGAGGAGTTTAGAAAGAAGGTAGTAGCCAAGCATGGTCAACATAAAGGCTACTAGACCATCTCCGAAGAGCTTGATGTTCCCGTGACCACCGTCGCCAATATTATGAAGAAGTTTAAGGCTCATAGGACTGTAGCCAAAATCCCTGAATGTGGACGCAAGCGGAAAACTGACCCAAGATTGATGAGAAATGTTGTTCCAAGGAAAACATCAAAACAGATCCAGTCTGACCTTCAAGCTCAAGGTGCAACAGTTTCACATCGCACCATCTGTCACTGTCTGAGTGAAAATACGCTCTATAGCAAAAGACCGAGAAAGACCTCACTTCTCAGAGAGAAATACAAAAAAGCCCGACCGGAGTTTGCCAAATTGCATGTTGACAAGCCACAGTCCTTCTGGGAAAATCTCCTTTAGACAGATGAAACAAAAGTGGAGTTTTTTGGAAAATCGCACCAGCTCTATGTTCCCAGGAAATCAAATGAAGCTTTCAAGGAAAAGAACACCATCCTTTCTGTGAAACATGGAGGAGGTCAGTGATGTTTTGTGGTTGTTTTGCTGCCTCTGGCACTGAGTGCCTTGAATCTACGCCAGCCACCATGAAATCAGAAGGCCATCAAGATATTTTTAAACATACAGCCGGGTCTCAGTCACAGGTTGAGGAAACTCTAGCAGGGCCTGAAACGTACCTCAAAAAGCAACCAGAGTGATGAGAAGAAAACAAGCGACCGTTCTGAAGTGGCCTGCTATGATCTGAATCCCAAAGAAGACCTGTGGAAAGACCAGAAACTGGCAGTTAGGAAAAGCGCCTTCTCCCAACTGCGAACGTCAGGTCTTTGCTCACGTGTTATGAAACGGTGAGTTTTTTTGAAAAAGCAGAAGGGTACCAGTAATTTTGGCCATACCTGTATGTGGTCTCTACAAGTCCATATCTAATACTGGTTGCTGACTTACTTATTCCATAAACGTGCAGCATGTCGTCTTGTTATTGATGAGGGAACAGGACCACCAGGCGCATCTCTAATGGTGAGACGTGAGTTAAATGAAGGCAGGTAGAAGAAGAGTGGCCACTCCTACTCTGTTTGGGTGTTCTTTACTACCAACCATTACTGGGAAGTGAAAACACAGATGACATTCAGGCTGCTGAAGACAGGTTTTTGAAAACAGACAAGTGAAGAAACCATGATTAAAAATAAACAAAGAATCAAACGGGGTGTCTTTGAACGCTACTTTAGCTCGTGACTTTGGAATTATGGTTGCTTGCCCTTGGTTTTCTTTTTTTTTTGTTTTTAGTTTTTGATTGCCATCCCTCCACATTACAGTTCCCTTTGACCCCTCCTGTTTATGTTTGATTCCATCGTTCTTTCAGGCCACCAACCTGGCTTCCTCCTCCACCAGTGCCACCCTTTCCCTTGCCAATGCCGATATCTCCCTACTAAACTACCAATCTGCACTCTGCCAGCCGCCCAACGTGGCCCAGAGAGGCGTGGCCCTGCAGCCCAGTGCCACCCAGCTCTGCCCACCCCGGCCTGACCCCTTCCAGCAGGCCCTCATCGTCTGCCCACCTGGCTTCCAAGGTGAGCCCCGTTCCCCTTTCCAGAGAGCCTGTCTACCTGGCGCGGTGGTGGTGGTGGGGGGGGCCCGGGCCCCAGCGTATCGTCTGTGGATGATCACAGCGTGCACCACGATGCCGCGTTCCGAAGGGACACCATTCCGATAACACTGACAATGGAAGAACTTTAGAGCAGAACTTAACCTGCCAAGTGCTGCTAGTCTTTCTACCCCAACTTTTACCCTACAACCCACTGGCCCACAGCCACAAGTAGCCATTTCATAACAATGTTTGGCCAACTTGTTCGGTGAACCAAATTATTATGTTGATAATTACAAAATTTATTTATCAAAAACTTTCTGCCCGAAACTGATTTAAATAAACCCTCTGCCCTCTGAAAGCGTGAGTTGCCCCGGTGCTGCAAATCTGGCCGAGATGTTTCTGCATCCCCCCTCTGAGACTGTCTCACTACAGTGTTTGCAAACACTTTGTTTCTCCTTTTGACGACAGAAATTGCTAACATTCTTCTTCTTAGGGGATAATAGGGTTACATGTTTGCAAACTGATGGCATCTGCAGAGAAAAAAACACTTTGCGATTTACAGAGCATCAGCTGTATTCTGGGAGCTTTTATACAGTCTGGGTGAAGCTACATGCCTTTTAGCTGTGAGTTAAGGTTTCATTATGTGCTGTGGTGTTGCTGAAGTTTATACCTCCCCTTTGGTTTTATATTGGCCCACTTGTCTTTACTCCTCTGTTAACCCAGGCTGAGATCATGTTGTGTTTGCTGAGGATGTTTTATGTGTGCGATGACAGGCCTGCAGGCCTCCCCCTCCAAACACACCGGTTACTCCGTGAGGATGGAGAACGCCGTTCCCATAGTGACACAGGCCCCCGGCAGCGCACAGCCCCTGCAGATCCAGCCCAGTCTGCTAACACAGGTAAGGAATACAGCGTTGTCGTGGAAACAGTGCCCACTGTTACCGCGTGCTGTCAATTAGGCTGCAGACACCTTTTCAGCTCATCTCCACCAAACTTTTACAGTTTGGGCTCTGAGGACTGGAGCCGGCTTTGTGGACACACTTTTTCAACTCCACAGCGCCAAGTTGGATCCCTTTCAGATTAATTGACAGAAGGATAAAACTGGGAATATTCCACCCATGTCTGCGTGTCTCTGCTCAGCAGTCTGGTGACAGTTTCCCATCCCGTCGTCATCTGGACTGGACAGGACTGCACTGGGTAGCGCTGGTGCTTAATGGTGCCCAGGCTGTGAGTTGAGACATGGGCTTGATTCTGGCTCAGTCTGTGTGGAATGTTTTTGTATGTTAGCCCCATGTTCACATGGGTTTCCTCCCGCAGCGCAAATACATGGTTTTGAGATGAATTGGTGTTTCTAAATTGCTCATAGGGTGTGTGCAGTTGCCCAATAATGGAGTGGTGCCCCTTCCAGGGTCTGCCCTACCTCACACCCTATGCTTCCAGGATATGCTGTGGAGCACATAGATCCTGCACTGGGCTAGTAATGGATGGATGGATGGATGGATGAATGCTGGATGGATGGATGGATGGATGGATGCTGGATGGATGCTGGATGGATGGATGGATGGATGCTGGATGGATGGATGGATGGATGGATGGATGGATGGATGGATGGATGCTGGATGCTGGATGCTGGATGGATGGATGCTGGATGGATGGATGGATGGATTTCAAATTTGTCCATGTGTTCTAATTTATCTCTTGTCAGTTACATGGCAACTGTCTCTCTGGCTTTCCATTCATAATCATAGGAAACAACTGATCTAGTAGTTGCTGCTGAATAATCTGCTTAAAATGACGGTTTTGAAAACCGTGTTATTGTTTGTTGAGTCTTAACACATCGCTGTGCTTGACATTTTGCTCCATTTACTCACTCTTCCCCTGCTCTGTTTACATGGGCCCCATTCGCCAACAACACTGCTGAAAAACGTCCAGGAGCGAAGTATAAAACTAACATCTCGGCATGTCCCAACCTGCCTGTTGCGTCTCTGACTTAATGTGCTTGATAAGTTTTTAGTCCAAGATGTTCCTGAATTTTTAACTTGGAAGAAGAAAAGAAAATTTGAGTGTTTTTAAAGACTCGTCTGTATGATCTTTCTGAGGCAGTGTAGTCACAGTAGCTACTTGGGATGGCTAATCCAGACCAGTCTCTCCCGAGGACCCCTGTGTACCACTCGAACCCCTGTTTGCCGTCCCCACTGGCTGGGCTCGACGCTGTCCCCATGGGCCCCCAGGCATGTGGGGTCTGGTCATTGTGTCCAAGCCTTTTATCTGGATCAGGAATGCAGAAAATGTGGGAACAATTGAGAGACAGGAGCAGGGTGAAGGTGGAGGGGGGGGGGGGGGGTCGGAAGCCCAACGTGACAGTTTTGACGTGGACAGGGGGGTGGGGGTTCTCGGCACGCTGTGGTTGTAGTACTGAGTGCTGACAGGGGGAGGGGTTTTGGTATCTCTGTCTGGGTTACCGTATCTCAGCTGGATGGAAACAGGATAAATAACAAGGAGCGAATCGGGGGGGGGGGGGCTGCGGCCTGCCTGCTCCGGCTGGACTGTTAGCAGCATCGCTAGCGGCCTCTGCCTGGGCCGGTCGCCCTTTTCTTCCACGCCGGTCTTCCCAACCAAACAACCCCCACCGTGAAGCACCAGTCCGTTCGACCTGCCAGAACCGTATAGTCCCGTCCAGCCAAAGTAAACGACCCTTCTGGTCTGAGGAAATAAAAACAGACCCCCCAGTGTTTGCTGCACCTGCGTGTGCCTCTGTCACCTGACATAGATGAGTGGCTGATAAGCAGCCTCCCCTCTGGAAGCCCCTCCTCTAGCCCTGGGTAAACAGATGTGCGCTCGGTGTTAAGGGAACAATTCATTAGCCGTACACTGAAACTCTTAATCAATAGTGTTGCATTAAGCTGTTAGAGCGGCACGCAGACCCTGACCCCCCCTGGCACGTTGTTCCTGGCACCCAGAGCGCGCCAAGCAGCTCCTTTCATGCAGCCTCAATGGCCGTGGCTCACACACGTCATCCCGTCGCCAGAGAAGCACTCGCCGGTGCTTTCATCTCCCCGCCATCTCCCGGGGCTAGGGGTGGGGTGGGCGCAGGCCGGTTTTATTGTGTATCTAAAAGGCTAACATTGTTTTCATACCCCCCCCCCTCTCCCCAGCAGCCCTGGCCCAGCGGCACACAGCAGATCCTGCTCCCCCCAGCCTGGCAGCAGCTCACTCACCACTCAGTGCAGCATGCGGCCGTCATCCCTGACGCCATGGCAACCGCACAGCCCCTCGCTGGCTGGAGGTGAGGAGCCGCCGGACCGAGGGGTGGGGTGCGAGAGGGCAGCTCGTGGTCAGCCGCACAGCCACGTTGAACTCCCAAAGAAAGGAAATGCCTTTTTTTTCCCCTCCCCTCCCAAAAAACCGGAGCGTGTTCATTTCACCCGTACCCTGACCCCAGCGATCTTTAACCACAACACGCATGGGATCCCCTGGGGTACTTCACTAGAGGGCTCAGCTGTGACCAGGGTGTCATCAGGGTGTCACCGCACCTCAGGTTGACAGCGGAGCAGAGGAGCGAACGCATGTTTCTCCCAGCCCACCGCGCACAGAAGTGTCGCACTTCCACTGCAGAGCAGTTCCTCCAAAACTGAGGATGTCACCACCAACCCCCCCCCCCCCCCAACTGTGTTTTCCACTGTTTCCTCCAGCAATTGCTGCCACCTACAGGTTGATGTGTGGAAAAACCTGCATTACGGCGAGGGAAGAATATCCTAAAATGGAGTTTGATTTAATGTATAAATAATAAGCAAGGCCTGTTTCCCTTCTTATTCGGGGTCTGGGTAATAATGGTGACGCCAGGGGAATATGTCCGGCGAGAGCTACGTGCGATAAAGGTGTTCTGATGGTCTTGCAGGAATTCTCATGCCCACGGAAGCCATTACAACCCCATCATGCAGCAGCCTGCCTTGCTTGCTGGTCACATGACCCTCCCCTCCAGCCAGCCTCTGAATGTAGGTGTGGCCCATGTGATGAGGCAGCAGCCAACCAGCAGCTCTTCTTCCAAAAAGAACAAGCAGCACCAGCTGTCCACCAGGTATGTGAAGCCGTGCCGGGGCAGGCGGGCAGACGGAGGGGCAGGCGGCGATCGGCTCCGTTCGCTTCATCGACGTTTCCCGTCCTTCCGCAGGAACTTGTCGGCGTACGAGGTGTCGTCCTCCTCGTCGCAGGCCATGCTGTTGCCGCAGCGCTCCAAGCGGGTGAAGGAGAACACCCCGCCTCGGTGCGCCGTGGTCCAGGGCAGCTCGGCCTCTGGCTCCTCGACCGCCTGCGGGGCACCCCTTTCCTGCGGCGGTTGGACCGAGCCAGCCTCCAGCACCACCAGGGACCACCAGCAGCCCCCACGGCAGACCATTGTCATCCCCGACACGCCAAGCCCCGCTGTCAGCATCATCACCATCAGCAGCGACACAGACGAGGAGGACGATCACAAACAGGCCGACAGCAGGTGCGCGACCGGCTCTCACGGGGCGGCGCTTCGCGGACAACGTGGCACCGAGAAGCACGATGAAGGTGCAGACGTGAAGGTTTAGGTACAAGGAGGGATTGTGCTGCTGTAGCTGTGAGGAACGTAATGAAAACAATGGATAGAGCTGCTGCCTTTGGCTTGACCAGACCTGACCTTTTGCTGTAGTAATCTTGAGCGAGGCATTTACCCTGATTTACCACTGCTGTGTAAATGGGTAAATCTGGAGCGAGCAGCCAGTTTCCTTCCTGACCGGTAAACTCCAGAAATGAAATGTATTTCACAGCTAGACAACTGACATTCGGAGAGCAGAACTTGAGAGAAAACACAAAACATTCACAAAACTATTTCCTCACTCTGATGGCTGCAGTCGTAAAACAATTAAACATTTTTTGAAAACATTTGTAATAATTCGGTTCAGTTGCTCGAGTTGGTTACACGTTTTCATGAATATCGCGACTTGTGGCCACCAAACCATTTTAGAAAGTGCAAATGAAACTGTACGTAGTTCTGAATAAAGGTGTCAGATCAGTAAAGATTGATAATAGTGAAAAATAAATGACTGGGGCAGAAAGGACGTGTTTAGAGGGCGATGAGGGACATTCCGTACAGCTGTACGGTCTCACCGATGGACGTGCGTGCGTGTTTCCTCCTTCCCTTTCTGCAGCACGATGTCCAAGCAGAGGAAGAACGTCATCAGCTGCGTGACGGTACACGACTCGCCCGACTCGGACTGCTCCAGCAACGGCAGCCCTTACGCCCTGGAGCCGCAGCCGGCCAACAGCAACGCCTTCGACTCGAAGGGCGCCGTGCTGGACACCTGCTGCAACGGCAACCCGCGCACCATCATCATCCCCCCCCTGAAGACGCAGTCGAGCGAGCCGCTGGCCGAGTGCGAGCGCCTGCTGCCCGGTGAGGTGTCAACGCTCAGACCGGCTACACCGACGAAACCCTTACTGTCGTATCTGCCGTCACAAAGCGGAGCAAGTTAGCAAACCTGGATTCCTCTGGGAAAAGTCAATACTGTTTTTTAAATGTATTCCTTTGGCTGTCGCAGCTTACAGTATTCATTTTATATCCTAAGCCGGTTACGATTTTTTAAGCATTTATTCGGGTAATTTTTACTTTAGCACTTCAGTGCCTCCATCAAGGGCCCCACACAGAGCAAGTGTTGGAACAACAGATAATGAACTTTAAAATAGAATAGCAATTAATAACGGCATTATGTGTACAGTCGTCCCTCGATATTTGCGGGTTTGCCATCGATAATTAGATGGGAATTTTCTGGAGATTTGCTCCGGCGTACTGCTAAAAATTGCCGTAAAGAAAGCTTTTTAAAAAATTAGTAAGTCATACATGCTTAGAATACATGTATTATTAATCTATTTGATCATTTACTACATACATACATACAGAAATTTATTATAAATGCAGTAAAGGGTTAGGGGAGCCTAGAGTTATTTGCAGGGGTCTTGCGCCCCTAACCCCCGCGATTATCAGGGGAAGACTTAAAATAAATTGAAAAAATAATAATCGAGTAAATTTACTGTGGCAGTGTGTGGACTTGAGGAAGACAAAAAGTATGTAATGTTTAAATAAGTGCGTCGTCGGAAAGGCGAAGCGCGGCGAGAGCATGGATACGCTTTTCCCACAATGCAGTGCGTCTCTCTCTCCACTGCTTGGGCCCGTTTACAAATACAGCCTCACTTTGTGGCACCGGACACATCTGGGCTGATCGTAAATAAATGGTATTAATAATTGCAGACTAAATAAGCGGAAAATGGGGAGATGGAATAACGGGAAACGTGTGCAGTTGAATGTATCATTATAATAACTTTGTTTCTGAGACAGCAAAGAACTGAGCTTCTGTGGAATCGCGTGACCTTTTAGCTGACTTAGTTCCTCGTCCTCCTCTCTGGCCCGCAGACACAGCGGCCCACCAGAACGCAGCCTACAAGTTCAAGCCCTCCAGCGGGACAGCGGGCAGCGGCCACTCCGCGGGGGGTGCGAGCGGAGGCGGCTCGTACCGGCAGCAGCGCACCGGGCCACACCCCTTCCAGCAGCAGCCCCTCAACCTCAGCCAGGTGCGGAAAGAAACGCCCGCTGTCATTCGCAGTAACGTGCTGATGTTTTTCGCCCGCGGTTCATCTGACACGCCCCCCATCGCGCTCCTCCTCTGCTCTTTCTGACGTGCCTTCGCTTCCCGGTGACCTGCTGTGTGTCGCTCCGACAGGCCCAGCCGCACATGGCGCCGGATCGGAACGGCGGACACCGGCGGCAGCAGGCCTACATCGCGCCCACCATCGCAGCCCAAGCCCCGTATTCCTTCCACCACACGAGCCCCTCCCACACAGCTGCCATGCATCCCCATCTGGCCGCCACCCACCTGTCCAGCCAGCCCCACCTGTACACGTACCCGGCCCCCGCCGCCCTGGGCTCCACCGGCGCCGTGGCTCACCTGGTGGCATCTCAGGGCTCGGTGAGGCACGCGGTGCCCCACAGCGCCTACCCGCCGGCCATGGTGCCCGTTAGCATGGGCCACCGCGTGTTGCCCTCCCCCACGCTCCACCACAGCCAGTACCAGGCCCAGTTTGCTCACCAGACGTACATCAGCACCTCGCCTGGATCCGCTGTCTACACTGGATACCCTCTGAGCCCCACCAAGGTGAACCAGTACCCGTACCTCTAGGGCCGATGCTCCGGGGTGAACCAGTCACCTTTCCTCTAGAGCCGAACCCCGGGGCTGAAGCTGTCGCCTCTCCCGTAGAGCCGCCGCACGAAGGTGACCCACGCTGCACCCTGTCCTTACCTCTAGAGCAACACACTGGAGACCGTCCAAGCGCTGCTTTACATGCCCTCGACTGAGAAAGACGAACCCTTTTACGCGTCGCGTTAAACTTGAAGACAACGGAGAACAAGATTAACACTCAGCCCTCCGGTGAGGAATTGAGGGGTGACGTTTTAGGTTCTTTTTACCAAACTTTTTCTGAAATGGCCAGTTAATTTTTTTCTCTCTCTCTTTCTCTTTTGTTTGGATTTTAAATCCTGGATTCGTAGTTCTTTTTTTACAAGCGTGGCTTGTTTGGGACGGTGGAACGTTTTGCGATGGGATTTTTTTTTTCCCCCCTCACTTTCTTATATTTTTTTTCCATTTTTTAAAGAAGGGACCGCTTCGAGAGGGGTCAGTTTCTGGCCACGAGACACCGAGGAACGACAAATGGGAAATACGCCGACGTGGATACCTGCTGCTCTTCGAAACAAACAAAAAAAAAATACGATGGCCTTGAACTGTCTTAACCATTTCCAAATGGCTCCTAGGCAGAGGAAACCCTCCCCCTTTAAAATTCAGAGAACGACTGGAGGACTCCCTCTGAACGAAACAACAAACACAGAAACAAATGAACTTTTTTTTAGCGTTTATAGCTTTTCTTTTTTCACTATAGAGACGTGTTTCTCCTTGTTTATGTAGGACTTAGCCCCCCCGTCCTGTTAGGATGTAGCAGTCTGCCGTCTGGTTTTGTGTGCAACTTCTTTGATACCAATAGAACTTTGTTGGCCTCCTTTCGATGTGGCTGCACATACGTGGTGGTGATAACATAGGCATGTACAACGTGATCGTGTGTGTGCGTGTCCACCCCGTGTGTAGTTTCTCCCCCCGTCGCACCCGTCCGCGTGACTCCGTCTGCTCGCTGTCTTTAGGTTTTGACGTCGTTCCTTCGTAGTGCCTTACACACAATACCGACACAGTTTACCGAGACAAACAGGAGCCGCTTTCCGTACGACGGACCGTCACAGGCGTGACGTCGGGGGGACGCGCCCGGTCCCGCCGCCCTGGGAGGGGGAGGGGGGGGGATGGTCCTTCGTCGTCCAACATGGCTGTGCGCGCGGCGTAGCTCAGAATGACCTGCCTTGGATGAATATTTATTTTAGGTGGCAAACCAAAGTCTTTGGGTGACTTGTCGTCCTGTCCGATAGTTTCGCTGGACTGATTTTTGCGGACGCTCCCGTCGTCGTAGTCGCGCTGCCGCAGGCCGGGAGGCCGCCTCGCGGACGTTCGAGTTCGCTAGGGACGGAAGCAGACCTGCGAGCCGCCGCCCGGGGAGAAAAGAGAGCGACGGGTGCGTAAGAGTGTGTGTTACTGCCCTGGGTGGGTGTGGGAAGTGTAGCTCTGTGCTGGGTCTGAGGCGCGATGGCGAGAATCATCGCATCCCACGAGGGAATGCAGCCAGGGGGCGTGTCCAAGGGGGCGGGGCTGGTTAGCGGGAGGGGGACGCGGAGGGAGCGGACGAGGTCGGGAGCGGAGCTGGTTGGGCGAAGATGAGCTGGTCTGACGGGTGGCGTGGAATTACGAAGGACAAGGTGTATTCCGGCGTGGCGTGGGGAATTTAGCGAACGGTGTGTTGGGACTGAGCAGGTAGGTAGAAGCAATCGGCTCCGATCCCCGCGTGGGACGTGAGAGAAATGCGAAGGGGAGCTTCATCGGCGCAGGCTTGAACGCCCTTTTGTGCTCTTTTGGGCGACGCTGCCGTCGGCGCGAACACCTGTGCAGGTGAGGCGGACGCCGGGCTTTCGGAATGACGCGCAGGCGCTCGGCTCACGCTCTACTGGAGGCTTTTCGGGGAGGCGCGGTGCTGCGCTCTGCTAGTTACTGGTTGTGTTTCTCCGTGGGAGGTGGGGGCCGGATGCGACGCGCTGCGCTACGTTTCTTTTTTTTTTTTTAGCTCGTCCTCTCTTCCCAATGCTAATTTTCTCGGCTAGATGCGCGTGGGTATTTTTATCGCCTGCTGCAATAATTCTTGTCAATGTTTTATTAATGTTGGATGTTTTTCGTGTTTGAGTTTTGTGTCGCTGAAGTTGTGGAAATGCTCGGGGGGGCGGGGTCCCACCTCAGAGATGAACCCGGTCCTTGTACCGACCTCAGTGGGCTCTGATGGGCAACCGGCCGTCGGCTCTCGCCCACAACCCAAAGAAAATTCCGGCACATCTTCCATCTGACATCCGCCGGTCAGCTGTTTTCAGGGGACGCGCACCGCGCCGCGTCCCCTTTCGCGCCCTGTGAACCCACCGTTGCCAACGGGGAAAGGCGCCATATTGTATCGCGGTTCTTTGGGGGGCAGAAGGCAAAGCAGCTCAAGCACATTGTAGAGGAAGGACTGGAGAGAGGAGGCGAGCTGCACCTCTCTGCCCGCGTCGCCCCTCTACCGCTTCCATCCGTATCGCTTCTCGGCTCCTGTTCTGCCAAAGAAACAGGACACGGGGTCGGGTTCGAGAAAGGGCCGCGAAAGCGACGGACGCCGCGGCAGGAACGTTCTCGCAGCACGTGTGTGCGAGACGTGTGTGAAGCCTGTCTGGTCCCGCGTTAGGGAATGACGCGGTTTGACCCGGACCCCCGATTGTGACGCCTTGCGCGGCAGCGGCTTTGGGTCTGGAAGGTGTCATAATAAACCGGTGGGGCCGAATATCGCCTGTGCCGTTTCGGCTTTACAGGTACAAGCGAAGCTTGAGCACGAGAATCACTTGTCATGTCAACAGTAAGTTGTCACAAAGCGGATGTAAATGTGAAGCTAGAACACGTGAAATCCTCATGATTTTTGAGCTATTAAGAGCATAGATTTAATTTTTGTCTTTTACAAACGAGAGCAGTTTGCTGTTCGGATTAGTTTTTCATACTGACAGTTTTGATCTGTAAAGCGTGAGTTTACCCCCTTAACCCTGACAGCTTTACTACAGTTTTAACTAGAGTATATTTAAATATCGGAAGGGTTGATGGTGACTTCGGTGCAGAAGATGTTTGTTCTCCCACTTCTTTACACGCAGGCGTTGTTTTCTGCGCGCGGCGGAACGGGACAGGAGCTGCACAGCTAACCGAGACGGTACATTCGAAGGAAGTGGGTTCGGTTTGTACCGCTGGCCGACGTGCTGCGAATGGTGTCCCTGTCGGTTCCTGAGAGCCGTTTCACGAGCCGCTGGTTCTTCACAGCGGTTAGAAAATTGACAACAGATTAAACTTTAGCTTTCGCTCAAGGCGCGTTTTAAAATTCTGTAACATTCCTGAAACGGCGAGAGAGCCGACCTGTTCGACCCCGTGAATTTACCTGCTTCCTCCATGACCCGCCCCCCCGCCCCACACAACGGGGGGCGTTCGATGCCATTATGTATCTCCAGACGTGCAAAGTAGCCAAATGTTATAATTTGGCATTTTTTACAAATTTCTTAGTGAACCAAAAATAAACAGTTATTAACATACTTTTTTCTAAGTGGATACGGTGTTACGCTTTTGTACGTGGGTGAGCATAAAATCATTTTTATCCGTGATGTTTTGTCACAGTTTCGTAAACGAGACCTTTGGACGTGTGTGACGCGAGTGTGTCTGAAATGGGAACCGCTGGGCTTTGGTTTAATTTGTCACAGGCAGAGTCAACGCTGCCACCTCGCCGAACCCCCGGCCAAAGACGCGCCCCCCTGTGACCCCACGCCGAGCCGGTCCGTGACGCGGGTCACCTTGGTTACGGTCACCGTCAGGCTGCTTTTGTTAAGCTGAACTTTGAATGATCTTTTAAATCGCACAGCAGCAAATGTTCACAGCGAAATGAGAATGAACAAAAAAAACCAACATTTTTCTACGATTTCCTGTAGGCCTGGCCCTGTTTACTGTCCATCTGTGTGGCTCCCCCTCCGGTGTCGCTGTTCATCTCATCGTGGGCGCTGTCGTGAGCTGCAGTATTTCCCCCTCCACCACTTTCACTCTGTCGCTCGTCTTTCTGCTCTTTATCGTTTGCTTTTCTTTTTCTGCCGGGGTTCGAGGGCTTCGAAAAACGTGTGATGTCTCCTTTTTATTGATGTAGAGCTATATGTACCCAATCCTTTAGACCTATATTGTTAAGTATGCTATGAGAATGGACATTTTACTGGCTTATAGAATGATTTCAATAATAATGATATTGATAATAATTACAATGGAAAAATATTCATTCTTAACCAGTTGAGTACTTGCTACTAAGCGCTTGTGTTACCATTAAGATGTTGTGTGCTTCTCTTAATAATCATTTTCGTTGTAGAAAAATGGAGTGAATTTATGAATCTTCAGAACTAATGATAGCATTGTAAATTTACCAAGGATTTTAACTGAAAAAAAACCTGGTTTTAGAAGAAAATAGTTATTTTAATTGTTATATTTACTAACTGTAGGGTGCGAAGGGGCTGGATTTGTGGTGAACCATGTTATAGCTTGTTATTCACTGTTACTTTTGATCATTTTTTCGGTCTCCCAGGTGAATCGAGTTATTAATGAGAATTTGTATGCTCACATATGCATATTGTATATGTGTAGAAATGTAATCACATTGTCTTGGATTTACATTAAACTGTTAAGTCACGGCACCTTGTCTCTTGTATGTGTGGTCGTGTCCTACCCTTCGTCTCATTTTTGTTGCGTTCACGTGCGCGTTTACTCGCGCGGACGGGTTCCTTCCACCCTCGGAGCATCGGCGTGACCTTGCGGCGACCTGGGAAAGGACACCAAAGACGATGGGACCGTGACGACGGTGCTTCGGCTTGGGAGTCCAACTTCATTTTTCCCGTTGGAAATTTAATGCCGGCAGTATTAATACTACATTATTAATAAATGTGTTGACGGCGCGAAGCCGCCGTTGGACTCGAATGCACAAATAAAGGGATCGGTAACCGACGATGCACTTGACCCTCTCGTACGTGCCGCAGTACTCTGGAAGGAGGGGTGTTATTCGAGCCCTCGTCGTTTGCCGGAAAAGAGAGAAATAGATATTTTAAACCACAAGTACAAGGATTTTGCAACTTTTAACAGTTCCCCGTAATATCATGGGCTGAGAATCAGTCAAACTCACAAGACAGTCCTCTGCGCTGCTGAGGTGGGAAACACCTTGCATTCGTGTGGGTGTTTGAAGGCTCATTCTGCACTGATGTACGAAAGAGAACGGAATGTAGTTTCTCCTGTTCCGCTGTGCACAAATTGAGGTAGAATATAAAGAAGTAAGCAAATAAATAGATAGGTGTGTGTAAATAAATGAATAGATACACGCGTAAGTAAATAAGAAAAGAGGATTAGGGCAAACAAAGTCAGTAGTGACAGTGGTGCTGATGGTAATGACGCAGTGGGAAGTGGTGGTGGTGCTCAGTCTCTGTGCTGTCTGGAGTTCAGGGACCTGACAGCCTGCAAGGAAAAGTTGTTCCTGATCCTGACCCTGGTGGCTCACAGCCTGCCATAGCATCTTCGAGACAGCGGCGCTGAAAGCAGAAAATGGAGGGGGTGAGAGGCGCCTGTGGAGACGGTATGACTTTTCCTGACGGGTACCCTGCTTGTCGTAAGTGGACTGGATGGTGGGCGGCACACACTCCTGGAGATGGACTGGCCAGGCAGGCTGTGGTGCAGGAGGTCAGGATGCTCTCTGTGGCACAACTTTAGAAGCCGGTGACGATCAGGGATGGAGGTCCAGTTCTGTCCGGGCTCCTCAGGAAGTGCAGATGCTGCTGTGGCTCCTTCCCCAGGTAGTTTGTGTATTTTCACAAGGTGAAACTCCTGTGCTTGACATCCTTGCATTCCCACCCTATATGGTAGCCAGTTGAAACTAAATGGCTTCAGAAAAAAGGACACCCAGCCCACCATGTCCACCAGCAACCTTCACCCGACATTCCCTGCACGCATGGAGTGAATTTTCCAAATGCCGCCACTGGATGGAGCCATTCGATTCTGTTAAACATTTCTCCTTTAGTTGACAGGCACACTGTTTGCCGTACAACTACAATGTTCCTCCTGTCTTCATTGCACGTATATTAAGTGATTTTTTTTATGTCCAGCGCTGCATTTGAGCCGTTTAATTGTGACAAACGTCGGTGAGAATCGGCTTTATGTGAAATCGATCTGCGCATGCGTCCAAGCGTCACCACTCACAGCTTCGCTTTATGAATGAAGAGAATCCCGTGTGTCCGTCTCCCGGCCTTCAGCTGTCAATCAGAGCATCATAAACCAATCCCCGAGGGAGGGAGGGCGGGACTGCACAGCCCAACAGCCAATCACGTTGTTGCGTTGTTTAGCCGCGGATTAACCGGTTGCGGCCTGGAGCGGATGCGGCGAGTCCGGGTCCGGATTGGGGCAATAAGGCCCCAACGAGAGCTTTTATTCCTTATAGTTATCTCTGTCCCGAATTAAAACACAGGACGCATCAACCATATTAATTTCCTAATTATCTGGTAATTTATCTGTAGCAAAAAATGAAACGAGCGGGATTTAGGCGAACTTAAATTCAGCAGCAACGCAACTGCAACAACACATACTTATTAAAAAGGTTTTATAGTGTTGAACGTGTATGTAAGACACAGAGGATTACAATAATACGTGTAGGTAACTGTGACAAATAAACAGTGTGCACCGGTGTACCTGGGTGAACATTCCGGGCCCCGTCGCCCACGACGTCCAGTGCGGCCTCTGTAACCTTAAAACGTGCGTGGACTGAACGACTATACGTACCACGTCTGTTGAAGGACAGCGACTGTAGCCAATGATCACCCTTCATTTTCTTACTTAAATATTCATATATGTGATCGGGGAGGAGCGTTCCTGCCAGTCCCGGGGAATAGCGGTTACTTGGGGGGGGCGGTGAAGGATGCGTGAGAGACATCGGGGGGGGGGGGGGG
>UFQX01000862.1:34999-131569 GCA_900497675.1 Arapaima gigas | reverse complement strand
GGGGGGGGGGGGGGGGGCGCGGTAGTCATTCGCAACACGATTTACCTTTTTGGAGCAGAAAAGCGAGCGTTTAAAATGCCACAGCCAGCCGAGCTGTTGTAAATTTGCGGGGGCTGCTGCCGGTTACAGCCGCGGTTAACCCGCTTGGGACATGTTCTGCGCCGGCGCTCGAGCCGAGGGCAGCCGGCCACAGCGCGTGCGGTCACCTGCGCGAGGAATCGGGTGCAAAAGGGCGCTCGGCGCGCGCGGTATGGGCTCGCGCTCGGGGCTGCGATAAGGTTCCCGCCTGACATCGCGAACGCGCCGGGGTGACGATGGATGCGCGCTGCGGGGCATGAGAGACCCCGCGGGAGCCGAGTGAGGCGCGGCCTGCCTTGCGGTGGTCCAGCGGTGCGCGAGCCGGGGGCCGAGCGCGTGGCCGTGTGCGCTTCAGGCAGTCGGCTCCAGTGCTGTGGAAGACGGACGGAACCCGCACCGCGGCTGCAGTATGAAATAAACAGTCTGCTACACCGACCAATCGTGCAAAGGAAGATTTGCGGGGCTTTTGACGGGACGTTTTTGCCGGGTAGACACCCCCCCTTCCCCGCGCGGGACGGTCTCCGGAGGGTTTCCGAATAGGATGCCATGAACCGCACGCCATGGAGGCTCTTCTGTCCGTGAGCGCGGGCTCCAGGGGGTCCCTCGGGAGCGCGCCGGCCCGGGGATGCTGTGCTCTCATCGTCGTTCTGGGGTCGGGGCTGCTCGTTTCCGTGGCAACGGCGGGCTCCCGCCAAACAGGTGAGGCAGGACGTTTTTCAGTTGCTCATTGTGCAAAGTCCTTTATTTGTGCCAGGGCACGGCGTGGGGATGCTCACCTTGCTGGGTGACGGTGACGCCAGAGTTTGCTGTGACGTCATGAAGTGCGTGTTACCTGTTGGAGAGACACACCACTGTGTTTGCCTGTCTTTCTGTCTCTTATTATCCGTCTGTGTCTCCATCCATCTGTGATTATGTGTGTTCCCTCGCACAGCCCCCCCCCCACCCCCCACCCACAGACCCGTTTGGGTGCCACTGGTGGTTGATGTACCTCAGCTATCCATCAGTCAGCAGTGGATGTTCTTCAGTGATGATTCACAATCATCTTACAACAGCCACTATTTACTCTATCGATTCTGCAAGTGGGAAATGAGGCTCAAAGTTTTTTTTATGGATTTATATAGATTTCCTTTTTTATATGTGGATAAACAAACTTTATTTAATACCTGGGATTATCAAGAAACCTCTTGTAGGTACCTGGACCTTTTCATGGAGCAGGAGAACTGGCTCAAGTGGACACAGGTCGTCATGCTGAGCCTTACCAGATACCGTACTACCCCCCCCCCCCCCCCCCCCCCCCCCCCCCCCCCCCCCCCCCCCCCCCCCCCCCCCCCCCCCCCCCNATACCGTACAACCCCCCCCCCCCCCCGGCTTTCCGGCTTGTTGTTCCTTCGGCCGTGTAAAGCTGCCAACGTACACAGTTCCTTTCCATTCAGGTGTTTGACAGATACTCTTAACCTGTTTTCATCTTGCACGTGGTGACATTCCTTTCTCTTTTGAGGAGATGGATTTTTGATATTTCATCCAGGTGGATATTAAGATAAAGAAATTTGTGCGTGAGGCTCAAAAATCCAAGCACCCTGTGCTTCACTGTGTACTATTTAGGGTTACAGAAATGGGCAGTAAATAAGCAGTCCGGGTTGCTACGGTTCTCCGTTGTCTACACAGTGTAGTAATGATCGCTTTGGAAGTAGAGGCTGTGTTTGTGGAGACGAGCGGCCTGTCGGACAGTACGGAACCGAGTTTGTGAACTTGTGCAAACCACAGCGATCTTCCGAAAAGTTTCTGCACGTTGTCAACGTGGGTGGAGTTTCGAGGAAGATTCTCGTCCGCATAACTGCCGCTCTCGCACACAAGGACCGTCCCGCTGTATCACTTTTTACCCCACGCCAAGTCTACTGACAGAGGCCACACCTGGTCACCTACTTCTGCTCTTGACTCCTAATGCTTTTTAAAGCTGTAGAACTTTTGCTCTTCCAGCTTCTGGACACATCCGCAGAGCCTGGTAAACCCCCCCCCCCACCCGTTCACAGCGCCCTGCGCACAGCAGTGTTTTCTCAGCCTTACTCCAAAGAATCAGCAGTTAAACCAGCAGCTCTGTTTTATTCAATGGAATAATCCCCTTTGGTGCACATACCATCAGTTTGAGATTTGCTGGGAAGAAGGTTAGGTTTCATTTGGGAAAAGTTTGCTTCAGTCTCTGAAAGAGGAGCGAAATGACACAAATCTTAGCGGGTCGCAAATGTCTGAGTTAAATATTTACTCCTTTGGTGTACAGCCTTCCCCTGCCGTGCAAAGGTAACTCATTCCTTTATAAATTGAATTCTTGTAAATTCATGATTTAATTTATCGTTATTTCTAATGGTACAAAATTGCATGTGTTCCTGAGCCCCGAAATCGACACGCGTTATGTTTAAATGTCACCATATCTCACTAAAATGAACATGGTTACTTAAATGCTTAACCTTAGTTACCATGACACAGCATATAAAGGGAGTTTAACTGGTTAATTACTGTATAGCGCTGGATGTCCGTTTACCGGAGATCATCCATAGCTGTTGCGCACCGTAAACTCAACACTGACAAAGAAAACAAAAATATGAATGGCGGTCAGTGTTTATGTGTTAATTCTACCTTTAATTTAAAAAAAGCAGAACAGAGTAGAGAGAAGAAATCAGTGAAACCCGTGCCAATGAATTCACACTTGTTAGGCAAGTTGACCTTGTCTGGATGGTCCAAATAGGGGCCGTGATTACAAAGCGAGTAATATAGCAGGCGAAACTGGCAAACAAGGGGTAATGGAGGTGAAGAACTTAACGCAGCACACGCCAAACTGTAACCGTTTAGAAGACAGTTGTCTTTAGCTGCTGAGAGGTGCGTCACATCAAAATAGTCTTTGTAATTATGAAGAAATGTTTTGTAAATTGAAGGTGGATTGTTAAATTGATGTTCTCATAACATGACGTTCTCACGTCTAGTGGGATAGCTGGTATATGTGTATTTATACAATTATACACGCCTATAAATGGAACTGTTCAAAACTGCTTGTCTTGTCATCAGAATTCAGACCAAGTGCTTGAAGCCCATCCTGCTCGAAGCGTCGGTCTCACGTCTCCTTGCATCTTCTCATGGCGGATAAGCAAGCCGCCATTTACAAACTCGCCTTTGTGATTCAGTCATGAAGCGGACCATTCATGTGGCCGAGGATGCAAATCGGCAGGACAGGATAAACAACCCCGAAAGCGGAGTGGCCCACACCTCTGATTTTTTTATTATTTTTTTTCCCAGCGAACGTTGCCACTTCATCTCAGGTGTCCTTCAGATTTTGCTGTGATTTTGTTTGTGTCTTTTTTTTGTGCCTGTCAGTGATGCTCACCAACACGCATACCTGAGGCGCACAGTGGCTTTTTCCAGACTGTTCCGTTGTATCTGTTTTTTGAACCTGAATTTCATCTGTGAAACAAAGCTTTTTGCAGCGTGTGGCTGTGTTTGCAAAGCAGCACAAAATAAACGTCACCTCTTCGTTCACCTGACACATTTTGAGCTGCGCAGAGGTGCACTTTATCAGTAGAAGCTTGAGTATAAACCTGCCTTTTTCGTGGCTCTATGGTGATTTCGTTTGAGATCCCAGGGAATTGTGGGTGGGGGGCAGGTGTCCATGGAGGAAGGCATAGACCATCTTTCCTCTGATAGCGAGAACATAAAGTCATACTCATAAACTCATGAAGTCATCCTCTGATTGTGTGAATGGAATCGCCACTCATCTTCAGGGTCACAGCGATGCATCGGTAGCTTTGCTCTCAGTTTCCGTTGACATTTTCTTGCAGCCTTTGGGAAGCACTTTTTGTGCAGGGAAATTTTTATTTGTCTTCTTCTTGAGTAAGTTAACAGTAGATCAGTTGAAGACTAGGGAAGACACACGTGTGTGATATCTAGACAAGGGTCTGCGCTGTGGTCACTGGTGGTGGTGGTGGTGGTGGTGGTGGTGGTGTGGCAGCATCATAAAACATATCACTGGAGTTGGGTCTGTAGAGAACATGGTGCATTTGTTCACTTCTCCACGGTTGGCACGTGTGTTTGTGAGAATCGAGGGGTAAAACGCAAAACACGGTTAGTTTCGGTGCACAGTCATCTCTCAGCATGATCTCAACATTATCCTGGTAATTATTCTTATTTCAAAGAAGCTAATTATCTATTAAGATGGTGAAATAGTTTAGCTGGATGGGTGGGTGGTGTGAGGAGACCTGGTGATGCGCACATGTCAGTTTTATGTCACCCTGCTCTACATATTTTGCCGATGCTATGTGCCTCTCCTTGTTTTTATCCAGGTTTCACCATGCAGCACTTTTGTGCCACAGATGCATCATAAACCCACAGAGAGGTGCATTTTTATTCAAAGTTAATAGAGCAAGAATAATTATTTAAGTGTTTTATATCAGGTGTTTGTGATTTTAAAAAAAGACTACTGTACCAGTGTGTACCTTTTGGAGGGCAGTGGTGCGTTGTTTTCTACAGCAATTCAGTTCGGTTAATTTTTTATGGAGCGCATTTGGACCCTGGACCCAGAGCGCAGAACAAAACATCGAGACGCAGTAGAAAGATTGAAGATACAGCGTAAGTTTGACCAGGGTTTGCTAAACGTTTATTAACGTTAAGGACTGTACTGACTAGTAAAGCTATGAAGAAAGCCAGCTGGCAGCTGAGGAGAGGAAAACAAAACTTTGTAGCAAAAGGTAGAGAAAAATAAGCCTCTGGGGGTCCAGGTGTCAGTGGCTGACCCCCCCCCCCCCCTTCTTAGAGCTAAGAAAAGAAACGTATATTGCTGTTTATTCACTAGAAGCGAAAAATAACACCCAGGTGCAGGTATGCTGATCTCATCAGTAATG
The DNA here is from genome assembly GCA_900497675.1 of Arapaima gigas. Lineage (NCBI taxonomy): Eukaryota > Metazoa > Chordata > Actinopteri > Osteoglossiformes > Osteoglossidae > Arapaima > Arapaima gigas. The sequence continues at coordinate 126,608 of UFQX01000862.1, read as the reverse complement.
ACAAGCCTTGTTTGTTGTTCTCCACATCTGATTCATTGTGGTACAAAAATGTACCTAAAGCATCTTTTAAAAAGTGATTCAAATATAGTGACTTTTACTTGTTATTACATCGATTGAAATGGCTTTTTAGGACAGGCATTCAAACACAGCAGTAATAGGGTAGAAATGCTAAATGTATTTGGTGAACGAGAAATGAAGGAATTGGATAGACGCTCGTGCAGCAGGGGCCTGCGTGACAGAAGGGTGCTCTGTGGTTGGAGTGGCAGGGAAAAGATGTCGGCCTTGTGTCAGTCAGCACATTGGATAGAGTGTTACTAATATAGTCTTATTCCAACAGATGAAAGGAATAAATGCAGCTTTCATTATGTAGAGCCTTAGTGACGAATAGTAAAAATTGCTGTGAAGTATAAACAGCCACAGCCATAAGAGTGGCGTCCCATCGAGAGTTTACCCTGCCTCTCGCCCTGTGATTCCAGGTTAGGCTCCTGTCCAACAAGACCCTGCATTAGGACAGGTAAGCAGGTAGTAAATGACTCTTTTGCAAGGCACAGTGTTTTCACCTAAAACAGCTTTTTTCCCTCCATGGACACTGTATGTGGCAGTGGGTAGTGTGGTGGATAGAGCTATTGCCTCTGGAGAGGTTTGAATCTCACCTGCTGCTGTTGTACCTTTGAGCAAAGTACTGATCCTAAATTGCTCTAGAAGAAGATACCCAGTTATATAAATGGGTAAATCAATGTAAGTGAATGTGTTTGGAGAAAAGCACAAATAGCGAATGAATGAAAATGGAGCAAGTGAGGTTAACTAACATCATCAACAGCAGGATCCTTTCTGGCACATGAGCCAGAAACCTTTAAATTAGAAAACTGTGTTGTTTGTGTGCCCCCCCGGTCTGAATATTCACTGGCCATTGCTCTTTGGTATTTTATTGTTTAACTTTTCTTCCATATAAAAGCTCCCCATGAAAGATACTGGATGGCTGGTAAGAGGGAAGCATGGTACGGAGGGGCTGTCTTCTTGCTGGTGCTCGTGTCTGGCCTCCTCGCCCTCATGCTGGTTCATACATGGTTCCCTGCTGGGGTCCTGCAGCGTTGCCTGTTTTCTACAAGCAAGTGCAGCATCCACAGGCCGTGGAGATCGACGTCTCTAACCCGGCGGTGGAGGCGGTGGAAATGACCGTCTGAATGTTTCTGTGGATCAGCCGTGTATGGTCCCAGTTGAAAATCTACTGGTGGGGCTTAGAAGAACAGCAGATATTTATAGATGCACGATATGAGCATTCTTTGCCGATGCAAATATCCAATAATTTCCATGTTCTTGTCAGCCAATGCCAATAACAATACGCAGATTTATCAAATGCTGAGAAAAATGGGAGTTGATCCGTCTGGATGAGAATTAGAGAAACGTAACATTATTTTTGTAACATTTCAGTTTTTCACACCATGTCCATCATAAAAATAATCGGCATTGGCTGAACCACATTTGGCTACTTGCTCCTTAAATAGGGAAAGGTTTTGGAGGCCGTAGCCCTAAATATCAGTTTGGTTTACTGATCGAATTTAAGCAGCAGCCTGATGCCAAAAAATGAATTTTAAAAATTATCAGCTGATGAGACGCATGATGATGATTATACATCTTACGTGTGAAACATCTGAGCTGCAGCAGTATACAGTTCTGAAATGTCCATCTTCTCCCTACTTTGTCAGAAAGTCTATATCTGCGGCAAAAATTAACACCGTTCATTGTGTTCTTCTAATCCCTTGATCCGCATTTGCAGACCCAGCGGGTGCCCGTTTCTCCAGTCGAGGCAGGAGTGTGTGACTAACAACTTGCTGACTGTGGAGACAAGAGAGGAAACGGTTCACAGGATGGGCCTGGCTGCTGGTTTTCTCAGTGAAATTCCCCAGCTCAGACTCATCGAGTCACTTTGCTGCCATAAAGAAACAAGTCCAACACAATGCGCTCACCCATAATTCCTCTCTTCATATTAAACTTTTTTTTTTTTTTTTTTTTTTTTTTTAACGACCTGATACCGGCCAGGAGAGCTTTTTTAAAACGCCTCTGAAAATCAAATTGTATCTAGAACTTGCAGGGATCTTTGCCAGGTCAGTTACACCTGTGTTTTAATCCCCCCCCCCACCTCTGCATGCAGGACTAGGTGTTTTGTTGGTTACTGAGAACTAGAACATGGTGGATGTGCTTTTATGGAGATATGATCTAGCTGTAGGTAGACCGTAGGTGGTGTAATGGTGGCATGGAGGCTCCGTGGGCTGAACTTGAGCTCATCTTGGTAGTATCTCATTTGATTAGTGTAGCTTGTAAAGGTTTTTAACCGGATTGCTTTTCTTTGCAGTTTTCATATTTTAGCTTAGAGCTGCAGTAATCCACTTTTTATAATGGAGGTCTTTAAACAGTGTGAAGGGAAATGTCGTATCGCACAACTTACCTCCCACTGTAGACTCAACAAAAAGCAGACTCGGAGCACTCTCGCTTGAAGCTACTTCTTACTAGGCCTTCAAAAACACGACCGAAATACCAGGATAGCTGTGAGGATGGGCTGTTCAAATGCTGAGATGATCAAGGCCTCTACATGCTTTGCCAAGCACTGCTTTGAGGGACATCACTGACACGTGTCTAGAGACATCAGCTGCAGTCCACATAGTTATATTTGGCATCTCTTGGAAATCTCTTATCATGCAGAGGGGCCAAGTTGGATGTAAACCTGGCAAGAGGTTCATCAGAGGGGTTTCCCTTCCTTATCAATTTGTGTAAGAAAAAAGTGAGGGCAGGTGAGAAGGTATTCAATATCACCATCCGTCTTCCTCAAGCGAACATTTCAGGCATGAAAGGCTTTACAGAATATTTCTTTAGAAATAAAACTTGTGAGAGAAACATGTATCTATCCTTTTTATATGATTACTGAGTGGAAACCATGACTCAGTCGCAGCTCCAGGCTCAGAAGGGTCCAGCTGTACACTTAGTACCCTCTTGGCACAGAACTTTTCTCAAGAAGAACGTTTGATGTCTGTTTATAATTACCTTAGGTTGGCTTGAAGGGAGTTTATAATTCAGTTTTCTTTTTTTTTTGTCCATTAACTTGTGCTTGTTATTACACGTCTCACTTTGTCATCTTGCACAACATGAAATGCAAAGTGCCTTCATTTGAAGACTGGCTTAGATGTTCCTCAAGACTTTTTACTTTTACAAGCCTCCTTTTACTCAGTCGACCGTGTAGCCGATGCTTATCTTAACAGGAGATGAAAACACGTTTACGTAATTAAGAGAAAGGAGGTTAAACAAAAGTAAAGAATACTAATTTCGAGACAAGGGTTCCTCTGAAGGACCACGGCTTGTCTAAGAGCTGGTCTCTGTCGTTGAGTCGGTTTCCAGCCGCCGACTGCTCCTTGGCTCCAGGTTGTGCCTTAATTGTGGAGGAGTCATAACAGTGACATCTTGAATCTCGTCCCAGAATCCTGCGTGCGGAAGCGTCAGAGTTCTGCTGCGATGGGGGTCCTTGGGTTCCTCCCAGACTTTCCAGACAGATGTATCCAGACAAACTGAAATCACCAGGCCATTTTGCTGCGTGCTTATGCAATATTCAGCACAAGGGTGGCTCTCAATCCCCCACCACTTTACTGGAAGTAAGGAGCAGCGAGTCTGTAACAAACCGTCCTCATGTTTATTTTACACTTTATCTCCAGGTTTGACCAGATAGTGAATATTATGTCCAGAACTTTATTAGGTTGTAAGCCACTTAAAATGTGCTTCTACATTAACGGTTACTTTGCAGGACAGATTTTTTGCTTAAATTTTCATAGCCAAGGAGGTAGACCTGTTCTGAAGAAGGTCCCCTGGACAATCGACGTAAAATATTAATCGTAATAAAGAAACTAGGTGACAGCACTGATTCCATCATCTGTGTTTTTGTTTCTAAATCCTTTTCTTGCTGGAAGGCACCCAGATATGTCAAAATGAAGTGAAATGGCCCTGGTATGTTTTGCTATATCTGAGTTTTATTTTACGTTGCAGCCTTTTGGTAAGTAAGCTTCCTTTCACATGACTCCCTGATCACCTCAGTTTGCTTATGATGATATTTTAAAGTCAGACATTTGTTTATGTCTGTACCATATTTTTCAAATTGGTACAGGTGCACAATTTGAAGGGAGAGTGAAAAATGAACCTGTCATACGGACAAACAGGAAAAGTTAACATCAGGCAGGTAAAACCCCGGGATATAGCTGTCACCCCCTTCTCGCAAGGTGATGGGCCTTGAGCTGTTTAGAGCCTTTTTTGGAAGCTTCTGGAAAGAAGTAGATTGACTGGGAGCTCAAGAGTTTTGTCTGGCTGTCACTCACTCTTCTGACTTCTTCTTTTTGTTATCCCTTAATTTGTCATTCCTCACTGAGATCTGCTGAATCGGTGTCAAGGTGTCGCCAAGAAAAATACATGTAGCTGAAAATCAGGGGCTGGAATTTGAATAACGGAATCTTAATCACAGCACAACAGCCACGCTGTCAATGCAAACCTCTCGGCGACATTCGCATCTGAGCAGGTCGGGGCTATAAAAAGACGCCGTCTCTAATGCGGTGCTAAAAGATACTGCGTGAGCACTTGCTGCAGCTGACAGTCATCAAACATTAACGCCGTTTCGGGAAGGAGCCGGTTTGCGGTTCTGCTGGGCTCACGGAGTTAGAAATGTCATATTTGAACGTTACGTTAACCAGATGCCGTTGGGTTTGTGCAAATAGATGTCAAGAACCAACAAATTACCCTCTGGCTCAGACAGCTCATGTTTGGCCACCCTGTGTATCTTGACTTGGACACGAGGCCTGTAAACCATGCAGTAGTGAAAATGAAAAATGCCCATCTTGAGCCAGTCGGTGAATTCCAATTTCTGCCTGTGGACGGTAGAGCCAAAACTGACCCCAAACCCACTCTGTGTGAGGTGGTTTCTTCTCAAAAAGTGTAAGCGTTTGTGCTCCCCATACCTCGCAGGTGTCGCTCAGCTCTCCGTAAGGGTGTTATCACCTTAGGGAGAAGCAGTCTATTAACTGGGGCCGGTGGATGATGTTCTTGCTGACCTTCTAGATACCTCAACGTGTTCGGAAGAGTCCGTTTGTGTGCTTTTTGTTGGTGAGACCATTGCTGGTGTGCAGCTGGGCCACACTGACCCCGGTAGTGTTCAAACAGTCCTGCTGGTGGAGTGTGGTGGTCTCGCACGCGCTTTCGGCCTGACTTCCCGTACGACTCGTTTAAGGTGGTGTTCTTCCTCCCAGTTGGAAACCTAGTTCCTTTTTTAATAAAAATTGTTTATTATTCTTTTATGGTTCATTGTGCCCCGTGCATGGAAAGACTTGAATTTTCACCGTTGCTGAAGGGTCCATAAATCCACCAAACCCTGCTACGTCATCGTGTCGAATTTTCATGTCAAATCACAGTACCCAAAATATGCACAAGTGCAACTACATCTGAACCAAACTGGGTTTTTATTCCACAAGAATGGGGGGGGGGAAATATATTCAGTGTTGTCTGTGCACTGCGGGACCAAAGGTACTTAGGATCACTTAGGAAATGATTCATTTTCTTCAGTTCTCTTCGAATTCAGTACAGCAGTTGAGCTGTAATAAGTCTAAAATCTTCTTACCAAGAATACTTAGTCGGCAAAGCAGGATAGAAGATTAAATGCTTGAACTTGTTGCTTTTTTAAACCGAGCATTTATTCCAGCAAGATTATATATTGCAGTCATCGACTGAGCTCTTCTGATATACATTGCCAGTATAGCTGTGTACTAAACCAAAAACATCTGTTAGTAATTTATGTGCCCTGCTCTCATTTTCCCAATTTAAACTAGGCCATTTTCCACTGCAGTTTCTGAATTTCAGCTGTGGGTCTTTCCTGTATGTGTTAACATGGCCGATCCGCTTTATATGATGATGATGCCAGATCTGAACTCTGGGCACACGGCCGATGTTTTAACGCTTGTCGTAATGCAGCTATTACAGCGGTGCTACGGTGGCGCGAGACCTCCTATGTCCTTGTTCAGGCGGACTTTGTTCTGTGGTCGCTAAGCGTGTTGGAGGAGGTGGTGAGGAAATGAGAGAAGACGATTCTAGATTAAAGTTCTTTATCTGTCAGTGCTCTATCTGGGGCTCCAGCTCAGCTCTCATAAATGCTGCATATTGGGGAGGGCGGTTACGAGGCCTTTGGAAATCAGACATGGCGAGTCTGAGGAAGACCAGCTCATTGATTTCCCACATGGTGCGGTTCAGTAGAGTTGCTGAGGGCACGTGGTCTGAGAGCCTGGCGGTGGTTTATCCATCGTTCGTTTTTCACTCAACTTCCTCTGTGAAGTGTCTGAAAGGGCCAGCAGACACATTAATATGGAAATAGGCTTTGAACACACAGCCACTGAAGGAGAATTCCAAAGCAGCGTGATGGGCCACGGAGCGGGTTGTTTGTCAACATGCCGGGCTGAACGGCAGGCTGCCCGCTCAACTCGCCGTCGGCAAAAGGACAATGCAGAATGACCACCAGCAAAGCACTGCTGACTCCCATGTTTCAAATTTGTTTCAAAACTTCTGTATACATTAGGGATTGACAGAATGTTGAGGCAAGGAAATGGAGGCCTGTGTTTTTGTCAGCGTCCAAGAACGGCACGAGACTCCAGCTGTTGTATGAGAAGGAAAGGAGAGGCAGGAATCCCTGCCCGCGCCTTGCAGGGTCGAATATAGATCGTCCTCGACCGGGTTAGGGATCAATGGACACGCAGCTTCAGAGGAATCATTATTTTTCCCATAAGAAATAACATAAATGTCTTGATTTATGTGTTATCGATTTCCACGGTCTTTTCAGGAACCGATTAGATGTGAAAATCTAAGAAGAAGACTATTAATTTCATGAATAGTTTGTACGGTACTTGGTGTCACAGCGCCCTTCTTTCCTTGAAGCACAGAGGAATTAACCCTCAAGGTACAATATCTACTGGATGCCTCTTATTAACCCCAGTGACATTAAAGATATCTGTACTTTAAAATGACTGAGCATAAGGAATAATGTCATATCCAGAACCCCAGGGTGATGCATCCAGTTAATTTGCTTGCAGTCAAAAATAAAGCAGAATAACAAACATTTCTCTGTTTTTGGGGAAGCTTCGGTGAAAGTATCTAATGATAATAAATGAAAAAATACGCATGAAGCTGTTGGCTCCTCTTCTGGTTTTTGTTTTTGTTTTCTGCCCTTTGTCGGCAGCAGGCAGAAATATAGGCTATTTTTCATTCTGCAACAAAGAATTTTTAGAAAATAGAACGGTGAAATAGTAGTGCACAGACACCCTACTTGCTGTCACTCCCACAACCTGAACCAGTCACACTGAACAAAGATTCAATACTAAACTGCAGAAATAAGTTGTATGAACTTGTAAATGTGAATTCAGTTATTTAAAACGTATAAAGAGCTTAAGTATTGTCCCAGTATTGTAAATAGTGTTTCTCTGGTGGGTTACAAGACAGAGTCTGAAGGTGAAACTGATTATCGAAATATTATAAATGCTGTCATGCCCAGTTCTGCTATGCTTCCATAATTTGGGTAATAAGGGATAGAATTCAGGTTTTTTATGTTATTAGTGCTGCTGTCACACAAAAACCCATTTATGTTTCTTTCAGGAACCATTGATGTTTTTCCTTAAATATTGATTATAAAACTGTGACTTTGCCTTCGCAGAACAAATTAGCCCCAACATGGCTGTGTTGTTTTACTCAGTCTGACATCTTTCACTTCTGCTGGGTTTTTCTTTATTAGTTCTTGCTTTGATTTTAAAGCTGCAGCATTCAACTGCAGCACAACTTCCTAGTGACTCAGAAGGCATTCATCTTTCAAAGCTGTGAGCTCTACCAGGCGAGGATCAGAAGCGAGCAGAAGGCTACAGTGACGCCATATTGCTGTGGCACCCTGACTTATTTATATATTTTAACCGAGCAGATGGCTGTGCTGTTGACAGGTCTGTGTTCATGGAGGTGTGTTGTTCTGGTCTTCCAGGGGAGCCAATGAACAGACACCATCTCTTGGAGGTGTTTATGTCCCACGCATGGACACACACACACACACACACAGACACACACACACACACACACATCACATCCCCCCCGCAGGTCATCTTGTTGATCTTTGCTTCCCAAACTGGAGATTTCCAGTTTTCCCTTAAGCTTCTCAGGTTCTCCATTTGTTTGGGAGGAACGGGCAGAGGGAACAGGCTTTTTATAGATCATTCTCCTGAGTGCAAACAGCACCTAGTAACAGTGCTGATCATCATTACCCGGCATGCCACCATAGCCTTAAGGAGTGAGACAGAGAATTCTGTCGTCACCTGTATCCAGCTCATGTTTTTCTCTGCATTTTTGCACCATAGCACAGTTAGAGGTCACCAGTAAGTTATAACTGAGTTCTGACCACCCACCCTAGTCAGATGAAACCTCAACTCACCCGGCTGTCCCCTCGAGTGCTCAGAGCCCATGGTATCGATCTTCTCTAATGGCCCATCCATGTTTAGTCTGGTGGTCAAATAAAGTCCTTAGGTGTCCTTTTAAAGTAAATTAGTTTCAGACTGGCTGCTGGAAAAGCGGCCTATTAACGGCACTCTGTCCAGGCCTGGCCTGCAACCCACCCCGTGGACAGGATGGGTGGTGCGATACGGGCCATGTTGTTACACATGGATTTCTGGACTGCAGTCAACCCTGTGACCTTGTTTGACTATTGGGTCAAACATTAGTATGCTGAGACTGTTTATGTGGAGGCCTTTTCCTTGACACCATCTAAGTTAGCATTTTGGAACATAACAGAAAATAAAAAGTAGATGCCTAGGTTTAAAATATCCTTCACAGTGCAGGTGCTCAAACTAACCCATACAGTTATAAGGAAAAGGTTTCAACTTTTGAATTATATGGATTTCTGCATGAATATCTCCTAAAATGTGATCTGAGTTTGATCTGGATTGTGGCTACCAGCAGTCATAATGATAAATGCAGTCATATGTGGCAAGCAATTAAGAGGAGACCTTTTCAAGACTTGTGTTGCAGGAGGTGGGCTTTAATCCTGGTCCCATTGAGTCTACAAGCAGTGGTTCTAACCACTATACCACCTGCTGCTCCAATGAGTGAGGTGTTCAAATCAGTACAGGTGCAGGTTTGACCTGCCGTGCATTTTCTCTTCACAGCAGATTTCTGTTAAAGTGCAAAATCTGTCAAACGAAAGAGCTTTCAGAGGACCTCAGAAGAGTTGTTGAAGCTCGTAACATTGAAAAGAGTTGAAAAGGTTTTCTAAAGACTTGGGGCTCCAAGTCGCTAAATCACTCACCCCCTCAAATTTAGTATAAGCACATTTGGCAGCAATTACAGCCTTAGGTCTGTGTGGATAGGTCTCTATCAGCTTTGCACGTCTTGACACTGCAATTCTTCCTCATTCTTCTTTGCAAAACTGCTTAAGCTCTGTCAAGTTGCATGGGGTCTGTGAGCAAACAGCTATTTTCTTGCCAAAAAGTCTCAATTGGACTAAGATCTAAACTCTAACTTGGCCACCCTAGGACATTACCATTGTTGTTTTTAAGCCATTCCTGTGTAGCTTTGGTTTTAAGTTTGGGGTCATTGTCACGCTGGAAAATAAATCTTCTCGCAAGTTATATGTCTCTCGCAGCAGGTTTCCTCCAGGATTTTGCTATTTTTAGCTGCATTTTTTTACCCTCTAACTTCACAATCATTCAAGGGCCTCCAGCAGAGAAGTGTCCCCACAGCATGATGCCGTCACCAACATGCTTGATATTGGGGGTGGTTTGTTTTTGATGATGTGTAGTGTTTGTCTTATGCCAAACATATTGTTTAGTACGATGACCAAAAAGCTAATTTTTGGTCACATGAGACCAAAACATTTTCTTCTACTTTATTTAGGAGTTTCCCATATGCCTTCTGACAAACCTCTGGCCAAGCTCTTATGACATTTTACCAGCAGCAGCTTTCTCTCTGGCCCTCTCTCATAAAGCTGCAACTGCTGAAGCACTTTAGATTTTTCATCTGTCTCTTGGTTGCCTCCCTCACTAGTACCTTCCTTGCACAGTCACTCAGTTTTTGAGAACTGCCTGCTCTAGGCAGATTCCGGATTTCTTAATGTTTTATCTTAGCGTATGGTTCATGTATGGAAACTGGGCAGGTATCTGGACGATTCTACATCTTTGACTACGAAAATTTAAGAAAACCATATGTGGTGGACAGTCAGTCAGCTGTTAATGTCAAGCTTTCATAGTGCAAGTGTGATGTCTTGTCTGCGTTTGCCTAACTTTTATCGTTCATGGCTAATGTAGAGACTATTTGTTTTCCAGCTTTATTGGTCGCAGTGTTTAAATCCAGGCCCTGCTGAATCACTAGGACTGTAAGATGCTGCAGTGCCTAATGTATGCTGTTCCCATCTCCTTACAGACTTCAGTTTCCTTCCTCCCTCCCTTGTCAAGCTGTACAGTATTACATACCTGTTTGGTCTCAGCCTCCTTCGACCTGTCCAGAAAGAACGGTCTTTGTTACCAGGCTTGCGGAAGCTCTGCATACACACACAGGTGTTTGTCTTGCTTCCCTGAAAGCCTTTGTTCTGTGACCCCCAACAATAAAAGACGTTTCTAGACTGAATGGCACTGCTGCGATACTCTCCTGAATTTTCATCACCTGATCTGTTCTGGGCAAAGTACTGCTTCACTTTGTGCAACTCAAGTCCACCTCTTTTTTTCTTGTTTTTTTTTCTTTTTTGAAGATGAAGTCATTTCCCAGTCAATGTCACATGCGCTCAGTGGAATCAAGAGTTTTACGACTGAGCCATTTTTAGACCATGTTCGCTAATGAGCATCTTACGGCTGCACTCATTTATTCATAAAAACTCTTTCAAACTTTGTGACCTTCCAACAACATTTGCTTTACAGGGGGCTTTATTTAAAATCAGATTAAATATTCCTTGACAGCCCACGAATGTCACAAATTTTTTTTTTTTAGTTCATTTTGCATCTTGGGTGTTTAATTTAAATGTACAATGTATTACTGTGACAAATCTATGCTAAATGATCATTTACTGTCGTATCACAACTGTTTATCTAAAACAGTACCAGTCATATGAGGCGCTGTTTAACACACGGCACTTCGGTCCCTAACCCTGATGGTAACTGGGCAATGACTCTGAGGCTATTGTCGGCTTTGTTGCTGAGTAACAGATGTTTTGCTGGCTTCACCAAAATAACCCAGCCGGTCCTTGAAAGGTTGTGTCTGAGAAGTCTCACGAAGCCATCCTGGCAGTTAGCAGGCCTGTGTCCCTCCCTGTATATGTCGGTGGACAAAGCAAAGACCCTCAGGGCTGGAAGGAGGGTCTGAGAGGCAGTGGTCCTCTCAAGGGCATTGAATCTGCGTGATTGAGACATATGTGTCGTGGGACCTCTATGCAGCTGAACGAGAATCAAATTATATTTTGGTGATTTATGTGCTTTTGACCCATCGCAGCCCTGGGTTTGAGTCGAAACATCTCTGCACAAAATTCAAATTGTATCTTGTCTTCCCATAGTCGCTGTGATTCTTGTGACATATTTGGCAAAAAGTATGTTTGTTTATATGCACTGAAAGAGGATACACCACCTGTTTGTGATCAGCTAACACGTGTAAATGAGGTAGGGTGAAAACTGTGCCGATAGCTTTACGACTTGGTTCCCGTTCATTGTAATCCACTTCATTTGTAGGGCTGAGCTTCCTGGCAGTTCTAAGCACCGTGTGAAGCACGTCGACGCCGGGCAGCCAACTGGGAAGCCGCACACATCTCCACCGCGAGGGTGTCCGTGAGAACCCGTTTCGGCACATCTCTTCTGTGTCGGAACAGCCTCTAAGAATTGAAACCGGGCTTCCCCACAACCCTCAGCTTCACAACTCTCCCACCAGTAGAGAGAGCCTGCGCCGTTTGTTGACGGGTCTTCCGGTCCCACCCTGCCACCTCCCCCCACCACCTTTCTTTCTCTCATTACAAGGGCGAGACCCCCCCCCCCCCAAACGAGGGAGCGGCAGATCTGGATTAGCCATGATAATCCTACTGTTGTGCTGAAATGCCTCCCGGCTGGCTGTGTTGCACCATCAGCATACGCTGAGAAAACTAACCCCCCCAGGAGGCGGAGCTGCAGAAATGCACACCCTGCAGTCACATACTCCATGTCATCAGGTCATGGTGATGCTCTGCCGCTGGGTATCTTCACCCCATTTTTTGTGGAGCTGGACAAATGGAAAAAATCTAGTTGCTGATGTGCCAGTGCTGCAAAGTGTTCTGGAGAAAGTGGCTCGGTTCTTTCTGTGAAAACGCATTTCGACACATTTCCACACTGAGTGGACAGAGGAAAAGGGTAAAAACCAGGGCATTTGGGGTGAAAGGTTTAACATACACTAAATCCCAGCAATAAGGGACCCCGAGATAAGATGAATTCGAACAGGAGGAGAAATCGGCTCCCTTTCCAGTCACCAGTATCTTCTCACAGAGATCTGTGTACAGGATTTATTGAAGACAATGTATGTTTGGGTGATCAGTATTGTAGTGGTGCCATGTCCCATAATGCACTGCTGCTACATGTTTGTAAATAGTTGTGTCCAACTATGTCCTCACTGTATTTGAGAGCTTTAGTGCGGGTGTGGTGTTGTGCTATGTGAGTGCCGGTGTTTAAATATGGCACAGAGAAAAAAAGCTTGTGTTTCCACAGTCTAGTCTCCATACGTCTCCTTTCATAATGCCACCAACAGCACAGTCATAGCAGACTTTCATAGTGTTCTATTTGTACCACCACATATTACATTTATCACGTACATGTTTTGTTTGGAATAATTGGTCTATTTCCTATGTGTTCAACAAATTATTTTTTTCTTCCCCCGCCCCCCACACAGTAACTGGGAGACCAACTGAAAAATATTCCTTTTCATTAACCTTACAATAAGGGGACCTCGCATTTTACGCAATTGAATTTTTTTGGACCCCATTCATCATCTTGCTGGGATTGTAAAGTATTTTCTGCTGCTGTAGTTTGTCATTATCTGTGTCAGACAGATGCTCAGGCTTTACATTTACAGGCTGAGGGATATAAAGTTAGCATTTTCTTTGGTTGAATTTTGTTGTAACTCTTTTCTTTGGAGGGTTCTATTCTCGTGATTGCAGTAACACGTTCATTCATTTATTCATTTATTGATTCATTATCAGGGTCACGGTGGTCCAGAACCTCTACCGGAAGCATAGCAGGGCAGATGAAAATAGATGTCTCGCTCGGAGCTGCTGGGTGCCACGGGAGGAGTATTCCTCCACGTGCCAGGAGACAGGAGGCTCCATGCTGAGTCATCCCTCATGTAACCCTGAAAGTGCGGGCGAGGCAGCGGGCAAGCTGCTGGTGGCACACTGCAGACAGGCTAAATCTGCTTCAAACGGGACATGGAGGGGTAACTTGACATGTCTTGAATCTCATCATGTTCCACATATACCTGTTAATTTCCCTGTCTTAAATGGTAGCTTGTGCTTTACTGCTGTAACAGATGAGCCGGTTTTGGTTTTGGTAGAGCAACCCTGCAGTTGTGCACTTTGATTTCTTGTTTAGATCGTCACCAAACGTATGTGATGCCCAGAGCGAATAGAACAGTGTCCTCTGTTGCCTTACAGATGTGATGAGTGGACTGTGATGGAAGTTAGATGGCAAATTGAATTTTGAAATATTCTAGGATCAACGAATACTGTAGTAGTGAAAGAGTACTCAAATATCACAAGAACAACACTTTTCACGAGCGCAGGTTTTCATAGGGGGGCGGCACAGTGAATATTGCTGGTGCCTCGCGGTGTCCAGGGTTTGAATCCAGCTCAGTCTGTGTGCGTGTTCTTTGCGTGTCTTTGTGAGGTTTCTGCACATCCCTCATTTTTCTAACACAGTCTAAACATGTGTTTTAGCTTAATTCCTCGCTGTGAATTTGCCTCTACTGTGTGCACGTGTGTCAGTGTGTGTGCGGCCTCCTGTGCAACACACTGGCATCCTATCCAGGGCGTGTTCTCCAGGCTGAGCGCCTGGTGATTCCGGGATGGGCTCCAGACTGCCACTGACTGCCCTGCACAGGTTTAAGTGGTTAATAATAATGGATGGATGGATGCACAGATGGATATTTTCGTAGTAGACGGTTTAATATTTCATATTAAAGTCTCCCCTCAGCTTTAGTCTGTCTTTGCTGTGCTACCAGAAATGCATTGTGAATAGAAAGAAACCAGAAGCAAACACTGTGCGTGGCCTGGATTTGTTCTAAACTAACCACCTTCTGGGTGTCAGCATTTGATTCTCTGTCTGCTACTGTAGACATCGCAGTGCCACCCTCACCATTAAGAGCACTTTTCACTCGTAAAGAGACATGCATGTCTCCTTGTTTGCTTCTCTGGTTGTTTGTCTGTCCACATATCTGTCTTGCAGTATGGTGGAAAATGTCCTGTATTGCAAATATTGTACTAGGCATTATAAATATGCAAATTAATGAGGACATTAAGTGTTTTCTAATTAGATACCTGGTGTTTAGAGTGTTTTATCATGCTGAAGTCATGGGTCGATAGTTATATGGATGTTTCCAGATGGGCTGGAAGCGCGTTGTTAGTTTTTGCCTGTTTAAAGTAATGGGGGGGGGGGGGTGCATTCGGTACCTGAAATTTCGGTATCCCACACGTTTTTAGGGATGAGTTACGTTCAGACCCTGTGGGATTACTTTACATCGAGCATTTTGTGAGATTATGGTTTGTCCTGCATGCTCATATGATATTTGGTAACTAGGCAATGAATTTTGAAGTGTTTAATTCCTTCTGAATCACCCTGTATATCTGTCTGTCTGTCTATGATATTCAAAAAGTGAAATTTTGAAAACGCACAGTGCTTCCCTGTGTGTCTGTTCTGTCACCAGTGGCCTTGCAGGCCTTTGTCCATCTCTACCTGTCTCACGTGTGTCGTGGGGTAGAGCCAGGTGTCGGTCTCACAGGTGCATCAGGTTCCTAATAAAAAATGTATGTTGTGTTTTGGAGAATGACTTGGGAAAATTGATATAGCTCCTTGGAAACTTGCTAAGCAGGCCTTTCTATTAATTATTGAAACGCCACCTGGGGGGTTTGAGCGGCTTCCCAGGAGTCCATGGGGTGTCCTCTATTTGCAGGTAAATTGTTCATGGTGAAGCGCAACGCCTTAAGATGAAGAAGCGCCTCCGAACATCCAGTGCAGAATCAGACAGAAAACATTGTGTGGGAAATATTGCCTTTTTCTATTGTTAACAACAACACAAATTCATGTCTTTGGTAACAATGTAAAATGTAGGCTGATTACTCATATATGTTGTGGCCTTCATAGTTTCCCATGTAAATACAGCAGGTTGATCACATGTGTTTAACTTCCCTTCCAAAAAAAACAAGATTTATTCTGCAAAAGTCAGACAAATTTCAAAATGTCTGGACATATTTAAGGAGGTGATCACACCTGTGAAATGCCGTAACCTTCTGCCTTGCATGTATGGCAGCTAGTCACTACAGTGGTGCCACCGCTGGACTTGGAGGTTGGAGGTTTAGATCCATTTTTATCTTGAAGTTGTTCTTGGGTGGATTTTTCTTCTTTTTTTTTTAGTTTTGGTCTTCAGTACAACGGGTGCATTATTTAACGCTTAAAGTCACACAATGACACAAATTCAAAGGCAGATGTGATATAAAACACAGCAAAAATATGAGAATTTTAACATGTCTTCACTACGGAAGTTTTATTATTTCTTGTTTATACTGTGCTTTCTGCACATTTGTCTCTTGTGTTAACAGGTTTTAAAGAAATCTGCATCTGCACCTGACATATATCATCATGCTTCTGTTGTAAAAATTCCAAGGCTTAGTCTGCACAGAGGTGTTAAAAAACGTCAGGTTTATTATAGACTTTGACTCGTAAATCGCTTTCTGTTACTATATTCATCCTGCCCTTAGGATCCTGTCTTGACTCAAAATATTTGGGTCAAGAACCAACACAGTCACATCTTTAATTTTTCCTGTCATTCAACCGAAGCACCTTCTCATGATCTCTTCACAGGGGAAAACACTGAAGGTGCTTTAAGAAGCATCCGAAAGACAAGTGCAGGGAATGTTTTTTTTTTTTCTTTAATGTGTCGATATTACGCTAATATTTCACTGCAGAAGTCAGAAAAGGCTGTGTTTCTTTCAGAGCTAATTTAAAAAATAATTATCATATAAATACAGAGGGGAATAAAACACGCAGACTGATGTACAGTTATTATGTTTTTAGTATGGAAATTGGGTAATGTTTGTTCGTGTTGGGTGACAATTTCTGAAGAATGCCTTGTTTTGTTTGTTTGTTTGTTGTAACAACTTTGACTCCTGCCTGTATGTTTCTGATTTCACTTTGTAGATGAGCCTTTGTCAGCTTTGGACAAGGCAGAGATTTTCACCGAGGTACCGAGGAGCAGGGAGTCATCCACGGCCTTATTGTCCCCGCATTCCAAAGCCTCAGCTCTCACTGGGCTCTCCCATAGGTCAACAAGGACTCCCCTGGAGAAGCACAACAGTATGACTATGGACACAACGTTGGCTGGGACGTGGCAGACACTTCCAGGCTTGACGGCCTTGGCCGCTCTCAGTTCTCCTGTAGGTCCTCATGGAGACCCTGCCAGCTATCTATTCAACCGTAGTTTGTTAGACAATAGAGATCTGCCTGAGGGGCAGTCACATGTTAGCAGCAAGTCTGTCCTTGATGACCCAACTCAAGGAATACATCAGCTGTTGAAAGCTCCTGAGGTGCTGGCACCGAGCTTTGTGCCTTTCATCAAACCTCAGTCCACACTGGCCAGAGCCGAGCTTACGATGGTCCCAGCCGAGGACATTCTCCCGACCAGTGTCACGGAAGATGACTGGGGCTCTGGAGACTACTTGGAAACAATGTCTTTCCTGAGCTCGGAGGAGGATGACTTTGCAGCAGTCACCAGCCTGCCCACTGACATAAGCGAACTGGAGGACTTCAGTACAGAGGATTATGACACCTCTTTCCCTTCCCGAGTGGTGCCATCACTGTCATCGCTGCATGTATTCAGCGCTCCCAGTTTCGCCACACTTCACAGTGTCAGTCTCATGACTGCTACCCCAACCTCAGTTCATCCCTCTCACAGTCATCCCACAAAGGTCTACCCGGCCACACCACAAAACAATTTGGCTGACGAAGGCTTGGAGATAGACTGGGGTGACGTTTTCACCATCGAACCAACTGAGATTCTGCTGCCTGATATGAACAGTCTGGAGTATTACACCACCCTGCTGGCAAAGGAGAATGCCAGTTCTGCTGAGCACAGGGAAAACCTCACTTCCAGCAAGCCGGTTCCCCTAGAGCCTTTCCACACTGGACACATCACACCCACCAGATCCATCAGCGTGGATCTGAGTCACATGTTAACGGTTTCCCATGGCCCTGAGGTGTTATCTCCTACCAACAGCTCCTGGACTGAGGAGGCCTCCACAGATATATCTGGCTCAGGTCCAGTAAATTCAACATCTCCTTACTCCAGTACAGCTGTAAGTCCTAGTCTCGTAAATGCATCAGAACATTTGCCGGAGTTCTCAGTTGAGCTTACACCCTCCATGGTTCTGTCTACATCACTGTGGGGAGGCTCTGCTACTTCAGAGATCCCAGCAGACGCGATTCCAACCTCCCTCAGCAGCACACTTTCAGTTTCCATCCAGCCCTCAACTGGCAGCATCTCTCCATCAGTTTTTACAGACACCTTCCCTCCCACCGTTGGGGTCACCTCTCAAATTCCTGCAACTGCAACCACTCCACACCTAGCTACCACACCTCCTACAGAGCACGCTCCCGATGTCAGCACACCCTCCATGGAGACAACCACTGGCGACAAGGCTGCTCCCACCGAGGCATCAACGTCTGAAGTCCCCACACCAGTGGTCACCAACAGGAGTTCAACTGTGGTCAGCAGACCAGCCAGGCCCTCCCTCACCCCTTTCAATGAAGTTACTACCCTTAGCAGCACCATCATATCAACCACGACCAGGAGCTCATCAGTGACAACTTCCCGAACACCACAGTCAACTACATCTCGTCAGTACATCTGCAACATCACCAAACCCGACATGTACTTGGTCAGAGTTGGTAAGCAGCACTTTCTACCCATTTATATCATGCTCAGATTGACTTGTCTCCACTTTAAAAATTGTTTATTAATGCAAATAACTTGCATAACATGAAATGATTTAAATTACAGGTTTATTATTAGTTCTGGTCTTAGATGCTCTTGGAAATGTGTTCCGTTGAAGCAGCGTGACCAGTGGCTCATCTGCTTTGTGAAATGTCCAGGTCTCCCCACAGGGTCCACCACTGGCTATGCCAAATCCCAGGTGCGAGAGATCCTCAAGGTCGAATTCAACCGTTCTGTGGAGCTCCAGGTACAGTACAGTGGAGCACTGTGGTGGTTGTATGTGTTTTGTGTTTGTTAAAGTGTGAATATGTGGCACACAGGCTGTGTGAGTGTAGCTGTGTCAGGAAACTGCGGCTCGGCCTCGAACGGTCCCAGTGCAAATTTATGTAAAATCTTGGGTGCAGTGCAGTTTTTACCCAATTTTTTTTTTCGAGTTGTAAGCCACACGTATACGTAGGATAAAACTTTCTAAAGTTGTCTTCAGGCTGCGGGTTGGCAAGAGCCAGTTCTGAGCAACTGACCGCATAAACATCACGTTGCAAAGTCAAAAAACAAAGTCTCTTGCCATCGAATTGTGTCTGCAGCATCGGATTCACAGCTAGCTGCTTGTACCACTGTGCTTCAGCATAATTTATTATCTTCAATTTATTGCCTGCAGTACACGCACATTGAGACTTCATGGTTTTGTACAAACTACTAAAACAATGAACTTACAATAAGTTGAACTTAAGCCGATAATTATAGTGTTACTGTGGCGACTGACCCTGTAGTAAACCTGTGCACTTCACATGCACGTTTAGATTTTTTGCATTGTGGCAAGACGTGAGAAGCTCAACAGAACAAATGTGGACAGGAGAGCCGTGCTCAGTCTCTTTTACTGCGGTGCAGCCAGTGATCAGGTCTGAACTACTGTGGAGACAATCTAAAGGGGTCTATGCGCAGCATTAAAATGAGGCCGGAATGCGAAGGGCCTTTTAAAATCATTAGGAATTCCTGTTATTGGTTAGTGGCTGTATGAGGAATATTGGCTGCAGTGACTGTTAATTGAAATGTCAGCAACATCAGAGCAAGATCTTGCCGGTCGTGGCGTCTGTGGGAACCATTTTTGATGACTGTTTGTTTGAGCACCATTAGCCCCTCCCAGTGAAGCTGCAGTACATCTTAAAATATTTGAATCATTCAGTTTCTGATTTCAGCACGAGGAGCAAACAGAATGATTTAATGGGTTTTAGGCCACTTCTCCTGATCTTGCGGAATCAAAGTTGTTCTTCGCTGATTGAACCTACTACCCTCTGTGGCGACCCCTCCTGTAGCAGCTTCGCTGAGGGTGCTCCTCCTCCTTCCTTCCTGTCAGCAACTATCCTCACCAGTCTTGTAAATAAATAAGACCTATTTCATAGGCAGAGAGCGTTTACTGTTTGACTCCCCTTTCTCCTCCTCTGACCCACATTATCAAAGTTGCTATAGCAACTTGAGAGAAGGAAACCTAGAAATTACGTCACAGAAGGTTGGGCAGGTAGAGGTGTTTCGAAGTGTCAGGAGGTCTCCTCTCTGCTCTCGTCTCTGCGGAGGTGGTGAAAGGCCCACCAGATTTCATCTTCCGAGTGGTCTCCGGCCCGGTGGTGTACACAGCGGTGGCTGTGGTCAACGCGCTGCGTCTCTCCACAAGGGCCTCGTCCAACATCCTGAGTGTGTCACCTGTGTCTGCCATTCCTGACGTCCACTTCCAGGTGCATTCAGGTGGGTGGTCTTCGCCAGCCCTGCTCTTCCTCTATTTAGCACCATCTGTGATTGCCGGTTTCGCTAAGAGACAGAAGGTACCGTGCAGTGTTTCCCCTGGAATACCGACACAGTGTCTCGCAAAACCAAGAATTACATTAACACTTGTTTATCTCAAGCTTTTCTCCAAAAAGTCTTGCAGTGTTAAGCTACTTACACCCATTTATCCAGCTGGGTAATTTTTTTATGTCAGTTGAAGTACTGTGGGAAGTCCAGCAGGAGGTTGGATTTGAATCTGGGCCCTTTGAGGACACAGCAGCCGTAACCGCTACCTGCTGTCCTTTGTGCACATTAATAAATCACTTTTTCACTTTTTCCCAAAATCGAGTACGTTCAGTGTTTCAGGTTTTGTTTGTGTGGTGTTTTTGTTTTGTTTTCCTCACCTATGGAGTTGCTGCGTGTTGTTCCCCACAGTGCTGCAGTTTGTGCCTGGCCACGTGGACGTACGCGTGTGCACCTTCGGCGAGCGCATCGAGCGGGGCTTGACCATGGCCTACGCAGAAGTGCGCCACCGCTCGCTGGAACCCGCCAACTTCAGCGTTGATGTAAGGGCCCGCTGGCCACGTCTTCTCTTGCTGTTGACTGGAGTTTGGATAGAGAAGCTGTCGCATGTCAGTTAATTCCAAAGGCTTGTCGAAACATTTGCGAAGGCGAGTTATTCTGAGTGTTACGGTGGGGAAAAAGTTTTTTTTTTTTTTTTTTCCTCCATAGTACTGTAGCACGTGACTAACTCTCGCCTCGTCTGCGCCACCTTCTTATGGTAAATAACACAGCAGATTTTAATTTCTTGCCCTTTATTCAACATGGAAAACCCTGTGTGGAAAAAGTATAACTCACAATTCACCTTTAGACCCCATTTACCAATAATAACATTATTTTTTTCTGTGCAAGTTTATCGGCATTTTGCATAACTGCAGAGGAATTCTGGCCCACTTCTTCTTGCAAAGCTGCTTCAGCTCGGTGATGGTTGGGGGCCATAATTAATGAACATCGGTCTTAAAGTTCTGCCACAACATCACGGTGGAGCCGAGGTCTAGACTTGGTCTTGGGCATTCAAAATCACCGATTCTTTTACACGTGTCCTAGTATGTAAAACCAGATAAATGTTCTTTCTCTTTCATATCACTGTTTGTTAGCGCTGCTGTAGCAGAAGTTGTTCACATATTATTCTCAGAAACTGGCCAGAAATGAATTAACCTGCTCACATCACAGTTAATGATGCCAAGGCCGTTGTTTGCAGTAGTTCCTCCCAGTGTACAGATGCGGCAGAGTCAGCTTGCCGTAAGTGGGTTAGCGAAAGGGCAACTTTTCCTCATAAATTCCAGCTCTAGACACAGTAGGAAGGAGATGAACGAAGGGTTTAATGTCAAGTGTCTTGTTCTTGAAGAGAATGACAGCCTAGCATACTGCAGTCCTCCACATATCACCAGTGAACCACCAGGCTTGACTGAAGATTTTGCATATACATACTGTCTTCCCCACCTTACCGAGGCCATTTGTTACTGAGAAAATCCTTCATAAGAAGATCTCTCTTAGAGAACGTGCGATTACTGTTAGTTTCAATGGTAAAAATGTATTTGTGTTCCCCGGTCCCAAACTGACACCCATTCACAATTAAATATCACCAGATCTAATAAAAATGGACACAGTTACTTAGTTAATTAATGTTAGTTATCATGGCACAATAGAAGAGGACGGTTTCTATTCTTAAATTACTCTAATACATGTCTGTCTACCAGTGTCTGTTCAGCTCTTTTGCAGCGGTTACGCTCTTAATAAATGCTTACAGGCGAAACATACTGTCCACGCATGATACTCAGTGTTTATGTGTTAATTCAACATCTAGTACAAAAAACAGAACAGTAAAGACAGAAGAAAACAACGCCAGTGAATTCACCCTCATCGGAACAAGTTGACGTTGTTTGGATACCCCGAACGGGGGCCACGATTACTGAGATTATAACAGGTGAAACTGGCAAACAAGAAGTAATGGAGGTCGAGAACGTAACACCGCAAGAGCTAAACTATAACTGTCGAGAAGACAGCATGGTGGCGCTGGTCTCGCACCGTTCAGCTACCAGGTGGAGCACGAAATCTCCATTTAGTCCTAAAAAATTTAAAGAAATGCCTCATTAGATCAATTAGGGGCATTAAATGACTGTACTTGGTCATTAAATTGTTTGTTTGTGAATGTCATCAGTTTCTGCTCTGTGTTAATTCTGGTTAATGAGTGTCGGTTAATGAGGAAGAATGTGATTTGGATTTGAACTACAGATTGTTAACATCACCGCGAGCTCCACCAAGGGTCTTCGGAACCAGCGGACCCCGGTAGACATCACGTTTGCTGTGAGAGATTCCAGCAGCTACTTGAGAGGGTCGGATGTCAGCAACCACCTTAGGCTCCTCAACATGGTGGAATTCAGCTTCTACCTGGGCTTCCCAGTGCTGCAGATCGCAGAGCGTGAGTCAGCGTGTCGGCCTGTCACCACTAAGGATTTCCACTTCACGGGAGATGCACGTCATCCGTGCCTTGGGGTGCAAGCTAATGTCGTGCAGTGGAACAAACATTAATCTTTCCGTTTTTATCCGGTATTGTTCGGGCCGAATGTAGGTTAATGCTGCTCTTCTCTCTTCCACCAGCGTTCCATTACCCGGAGCTGAATGTGACCCATTTGATGCGTTCCTCGTGGGTTAGGTCAGGTAGGTTAACGTGACCGCTTTCTGGGCCGGGTGATGAGGGGCATGACCAACCCAGAGCCGTGCCGTCTGACATGATTGCTGCACTATGCACCCTGTGAAATGTTCGTCCTCTCTTGGTCATTGCAGTGCTGCTGGGCGTGCTGGACCAGCGGGTTAGCGAGCGCACCTTCCAGGCCCAGATGGAACGCCGCTTAGCACAGCTCCTGGGTGAGGTCCTGGGGGCTGCCAAGCGCTGGAAAAGGGCCACCAGTGTGGGCAACAATAGCGTGCAGGTGAGACCCCATATTACACCCTACTCTGGGCTGTGGAAGACTGGTGCAGGTGGTGTAGATGTGATTCTTGTGTCTGTAGCTGTGGCACCAAGTATTCATTTTTATAAGAAGGTCTTAGTTTCTCTGATTTGGCCACTCAGAGAAGCTATAAATCAGTGCATTCATATTCCTTTACAAATCGCTCTGGCCGTCTTTAAATCTCCGAGCCCGGCTGGCTTACTGATCAGGGTCCTTCATTGTGCCTCCCCGCAGCACCTGCTCTCTTGCTCTCCTACTGACATCATCTGGGGCCAGGAGAAGCTGCCCGTGGCAACACGGCACTCTGAAAGACCACGCTCATTTTGTTTTTCCCTCCATTTTCCCCAGCCATGCTTGCTGCCAATAACAAATTCTATCTCTGTCACCTCAGCTGAACAGCACCTGCTGTGGCCTTTTCACCTTTTTCTGTCTTTCCTTCTCAATGTCCATTAATAATTGAATTCGCTGGACAGTGAGTGTTTCAGCTCTCTTAGCTGGGTACTCTTCTATGAGTTACTGTTTATTTCTAAAAAAGGAGCTTCTTTTTTCCAGTGAATGAAACAAATTTGTGATATTTATACACTTGATGGAGGATTTAATGCAATGCTTGTAATGCCCTAATCCTGTGTCAGGCTCATCCCACCGGTAAGTGTGGACACTTTGGGTGATGTCTTCTTCTGTGCGCAGCTTCTCACCCAGCTACAGTCCTCTCCAGAAACAGCTTTTCCCTCTGCCTCTCATCTCAGAGCAGTATTGCTCAGCAGTAGGGTCTCCCTTCCATTCAGATTGTGAGAGTGGCCCGGTTTGAGGGCCCAGACGACCCCCTGGAGGTGGTGTACTTTGTGGAGGGGCTTGGAGGGGAGAGGTTCTCAGCCACCACCACAGCCAACCTGCTGAACCGCCTGGATGTGCAGAGAGCCGCTATCGTCCTGGGCTACCGCGTGCAGGCACCGTTGGCCGAGCGTGAGTTATTTTTGGAAGATCCTGGGATCTGGGGGTTCTTCAGGATCCTCAATTTCTCAACACACATGGTTTACTTACCTTTCCACCATATGAGCAGTTTAGATGTGTTTATATATAGATGGGGATGTGGGTGTGTTTCTGTGTGTAATTCCCTTTCTATTACAGACTCCTACAGGTATTTTGCTTAGGCACCATGAAAAACTCCCTTCATTAAAAGCTCTTCTGCAGTAAGCGACAGCCCCACCACGCATGGGAAGCACTAGTTAAAAATTGCTAGTAAATACAGTTCAGCAAAATTAGCACCGTTTAGTTCAGTGGTCAACAACATGACATTTGTGTTTTCAAAGTCCAGGTGCATCCTGGGTAAGGGAGAAGGTCAAACGGTGAAATTGGACTTTCCTATTTCAGCTGTGGAGAAAGTGGCCTCGCCACCCTCAGAGACACAGAACAACAACATGTGGATCATCGTGGGTGTGGTGGTCCCGGTGGTGGTGGTCATCGTCATCATTGTCATCCTCTACTGGAAGCTGTGTCGCTCGGACAAGCTGGAGTTCCAGCCGGATGCCATGAGCACCATTCAGCAAAGACAGAAGGTCAGTGAGTGGAGGTGGGGTTGAGATGGGGAAGGGCCATGGATTTGGGGGAAGGAGGTTGAAATGGGATTGACTGAGGCGGTTGGGTTTGGGAATTAAAGAGGGCGATACTGACTTGATAGACAGGAACTGGGGTTGGACGAGTGTTGTCGTCAGCTGTTAATGACCGAATCTCTAAGTGGTCTCCTTGCCTCTGCAGCAGTCGGTGCACCGCCATCTCTCGGGGATTATCTGTGCCGCGCTATATAATCGAGTGAAGAGCTCACCGTTAGTGTGGTTTTGTGTTATTTTAAGCTCTGTGTTTGTTTTTGCAGCTGTGTTGGGAAAGAACATGGGGAGATAAAGCTGATCAGCTTGAGCTTCCTAGTGTCTCCTGTCCGTTAGTTTGCACATTACTGTCCTGTTTGAGGCTGCATTTGGATCTCGCTGCTGGGATGTGAGAAACATTGTTTCTCCTTTGGACCCTTATGGTTGGCAAGATGGGCGAAGCCGCACCCAAAAATTACAGGCCTGGGCTGATCCAGCAGAGAAGGCTGCCCAGGCAGTTCCACGGAAATGGTGAATCTCAGTCTGCACTGTCCCACAACTATGCACAGCAGACTTCCAGACCTCCTGCAACTGTGTATCATAAAGTCTCACTGCCTGCTGAACTCAGTGCTGAAGCAGTTTCAGGGCCATAAAGACCTGCCCCAGGGCATTTGTTGTCGGTCTCCCCACATCAATAGTCACTGGTGTCTTTTGGCCCACTGTTGAGTCCATTGGCTGATTTTTAGAGTATGATGTTCCACCACCCCTGACCTCTGCTCCTCATTGTAGCCCCATCCAGTCAGACTCCGTCAGCCAGTCGTCACTTCACTTTACGCGCATCAACTTCGTATTTTCATTCAGTTGCCGTTAATACAGGAATCCATGCTCTCAGTAAAACACAGAAAAGTTGTTGAGAGCAGTGACGATGAGGAGGAGGAAGAGGGAGGTGAGGAAGAGGATGAGGAGGAAGAGGAAGAAGAGGAGGAGGTATAGCGTAGAATAGAGCTCTTCAAACTTGGGATGGGAGTAGCGTCTATGGGTTTTCACTCTTTTGGCTTTCAGGAAACTAAAATTATTGTTGCAGATGAGAAACAAAGTGGTTCAGTCATACCTTTCAGATATTTTCTTAACTAATCAATTGACAGCCAAGACACGAGAAAATCCAAGACACCCTACTCCCTTGCCAGAGCATGAGTGGACACCCACTGAGTAGAACAGCAGTAGTCGGTTGAGGCTCCTATATTTAGTTGTCCCCAGATGATTCCTCCATTGGTTCTCTTAACTCAGCCATGCATTGCTTTCCACACCTGTTCTTTTCATCTCCTTCAAGTCCCACGTAGCACCGCTCAGCTCATTACGTTCAAGGAAACGTGGAAGCGTTGAAGACAAGAGGAAGATAGATGAGAAGAAATCAACAGAGAAGAAGAAGACAGATGTGAGGACGACACAGCAGCAGGGTGTTAAAAAGCACAAGAAGGCATTGGGGAAAATGAAGGTGCTGGTGGAGGCAAATGGCGGTGCTGTGGTGACGAAGAAGAGGGCAATGGAGAAGGTACACTGTAGAGGTCATCAATTTCCAGAGAAACCCAACCTCCTCCATCTTGTATGTGTGCATTAGAATGAACTTAAGGTGGCCCCCACTATGTCCTCGTGTTTAGTGTCTAGTGCAGGTTCTGGCTTTAGTAGTGTCTTGTGGCATATTTCAAACCTGCATCCCAGTTACATGCAGCTGTCTAATCTTGCTAGCTTTGGAAATCCTGTATGAACTCAAAGGCTCTGTGACTGACTGCAGAGCTGGACACCATGAACAGTAAACCCTTCCCTCCTATTACAGGGTCCCATAGAGCGAAAAGCCACTACGTCAGCAGACGAAATGTCTACTTTTGTTGACCAGCACGCTTATTACCATACAATGGCGTTTTTCCTGGTAATGCAGTCATTTTACGTCCTCGGCAGGTATTTTATTCACCACCTATTGCTTCGCTCTGCAAAGCACTCAGACACTTGACTTCTTCTGCAAGGAAATCTGTGCAGATGTACAGTTCATACCTCCTGCGTCGGCCAGTCACAGTATCGACTATGGTAAATCTAATTTACTTCACCTAATCTTAATCTATGGTAAGCCTAACTTATCTTCACACCCGTCCACAACTAAAATAGCAGATTTGATACCAACTTTTAATGTGTAAAAATGTTAAAACTTCCTTAAATCACGGGAAGAGCTTTTATAACATAAATACTCTTTCGCAGTCATAAAGGTTTTTTTTTTCTGCACTTCACAAGTTGGTGTCCAAATTTGACACGGTCCAAAAAATATTAACACTCGTGCATTATTCACGGTGCCAGTTTTAATAATGTGGGTAAAAAGAGATACAACTCAATATTGTATAAATTAGTTGGGGTGACCTTTTTTACCCCCAGGAACCACTTATATTTGTTCAATAAGCAATAATAACAGGATTTCACCTAACGCTGATTTAACGGAATTAATTTCGGGAATTTTCCCGTTCTAAAGTCAGAACCTCCAAAGTGCGAGTCGCTGCCAACCGTCGGTTCGGAAATCGGGAATCTTGGGTCGTTTTCAGCTTATTGAGAAGTGCCGAGGGGGAAGAGACCTCCAGAGTTCTTGCGTCTTATAACTCTGAGCTTTGTTTCCAGGCTACGTTGCCACCAGCGGCAGTTTTCCTCCCCCAAAGACTCACCAGACTGACAGCCCCCAACAGAGAGGCCTTTCACACACCCGTCCCTTTTGTGTCCCAGCACGCTTTCTGCTGAGGACGGCGCGAGAAATGACCACCCCTTTTCTTGCACTATTACCATGATAAATAGCAGGAAAAGGAGCATGAATGAGGGATCTGCAAGGGGGACCTCAGGACATTGGCAGGAGTCACAGGCCTGCAGATGTTCTGATCGTCACTAAAGGAGCTTTTTTTTACTTGTTACTTTTTTTTTTTTTTTGAAGTGGCCCATCAGCAGTAATTCAGTCTAATGAAGCATGGAGTCAGTGAGGCTGTTTGCTCTGTGAAAACCAGGCAACTTTGCAGGTCAGGGGTCAGAATTAGGTTTTGTACCTGTCTCTCATGTGCTGTTGCTTTACACCGTTACCCTGGAGCTCCAGTACTGTAGAGGAGGTACTGGGTACCCTGCACACTTTGGGCCCAGTACTCATTGTGAAATATTATCCTTCAAAAAAGTTTTTTTTTTTTTTTTCCAAAGCACCAGAAATGAAACTGCAAGTAGATCACCAGTCAAAAGTTTGAGCACACTTGGGCATCAGATACAGTACTTGTGTGGGACAAGGACAACAGATGAGTGAAAGCAAAGTGCTTTACATTGTCTGCTTTCCTGATCAAACTGCTATCCAAATGCCTCTTAAGAAAACACATCGGGTGGTTATCATAGATCGGTGTCAAATTTTTCTCTACTTCTTTGAAACCATTTCAAATTGGGTTACGGTACCACGTAATGCAAATAGGCCCATAAATTGTGCCAATTCAGCTTAAAAATTTGTTGTATGATTTCAGGTAAATGACATCTGTAGACCATAGATTTGAAAGTGAGGATGACAAAGAATTAAACTGATTAAAAGGTCGATAATCTGTTTATGAACAATTATAATGGGCCGGCCAGAGTTAAATAAAGTTCTGTTAAGTGTTGTCAAACTTTTGATTGGTCCTGGTTGTAAAAACTGTACTTCTACAGGGTTCCCCCTGCCCTCGTCCTGCTTTAGTGGCTCTGAAAGACACAGTGCAGTTACATACTGATGTTGCGCACACAGAGGTCCTGCCAATCCTCCCAAAATGGCACTTTATCTGTATGCGACCCAACCCCTCTGACCTGTCCTCCAGCTGCAGGCCCCGAGTGTCAAAGGGTTTGACTTTGCCAAACTGCACCTGGGGCAGCACAGCAAGGACGACATTATGGTGATCCAAGAACCCGCCCCCCTGCCCCCGCCTGTCAAAGAGACCACGCCCTCCGAGAACGGAGAGGTGCCCACCCCCAAGTCCAAGGCCTCGTCCACCAAGGCATCGCGAGCTGCCCGTCGCCGGGGAAGGTCAGTGACTGTACAGCCCCTGCCTGCCTTGTGGGGAAACCCCAATTGAAATGAAATGCCATCAGAAGGGCTGAAACAGTGGGGCAGCAGGTAGGGAGGTGGTTACAGCTACACAAAAGACATGAGTTTGAATCCCATTATGGCTGTAATACCCTTAAGCAAGGCCTTATATTGATAGAGTAAAATTACCCCGCTGTGTGGGAAGTCACTGTAAGCAGCTTTGGAAAACAGCATAAAAAACGAAACAGATGAAATTTTATGAAATATTTTGCAAACATTTGAACTTTTTAAGCCACAGCTACATATTGTGGATATACATATTGCATCCTATTGAAACAGCACATGAAAAATGTAGCCCTACTGGTTTGGAGTTGGTACAAAGGGGATTGTGTGTGTGTGTGTGTGTGTGTGTGTGTGTGTGTGTGTGTGTGTGTGTGTGTGTGTGTGTGTGTGTGTGTGTGGAGCTTGGTGTTCAATTACTTTGATATACCTGGAGTGTGTTTTTCCAGGCAGGGCTGAGTCTAACAGCCTAGGTAGATGTAGGTGTTTTCTGCCATGCCAGTGCCTGAGCGCCACTTGGATACCATGGTGTGCAGTGCTGATCCTTGTAAGCTTCTTAATGCAGCCACACAAGAGCCGGGTCAGCAGCTCTGAGTAAAGGCCCCACACGGCTCGCTGGAGTTTGCTGTAAATAGATACGACACAGGCCTCTTCATGAATGGTCACTAACTAAAGTGACATCTTCCCCTCCGTAAGGAGTCTCCATAATCCTATATATCAGACGCAGGAGGCGTGGGACAGAGACCTAGTGGGCAGGACACAACTCTGGCAGGACTTTTATTATCTCCAAGTAACATTAAAGTAAAGTCCATTTTAAAATGTCTTAAAAAGACATAATCTACACAGCTTTCTGCTCAGTGTGTTGTGTTCTGCTTTTATACGTGGAAGACGGCGCTCCTCTTGCACATCAGGCAGCTAGGAAGTGAAACGGAGCGAGAGCTTGGTTAAAAAAAGGGCTGGATTTTAAATACCACTAACACACCTCATTTTGAACTGAGGAAAACAGAACATGCAAGAAGTTCGGCAGCATCCCGTCGTTTTCGGTTTGATAAAAACGTACCTCTGTTTGTTCATTTATTCACTGGGCAGTTTCTGCAACGGTCTCAGATATAACTATAATAAATTTATGCTGAAGAAAATCGGTGCTGTACAGTTCTGTGAAGCTGCTGCCCCCTGCAAACAGCACCGTTGTTTAAACTGAATGCTTTTTGCCGCTAACATGTTCCAGAAGATGGAAACTTGGGCCGTTTTTGCTCTGCAGCAGAGAAAGTTTAGAAGATAGAATGTTGAAGAAAACTCAATTTAAAAAAATGAATCACTGGAAAACGTTTGTATGTTTGAAAGCCTGCAACTAAAACAGTTGTAACTCAAGGTTGTAGAGCAAACAGGAGTTATTCAACTCCACAGCCTGAGCACGTTCAGGATTGTTCTTATATCAGTTGCTGCACTGCGAATGTCTGCTGAGCACAAACCTGAGGTTTGAGTCACTCCTCTCCTTGGTGTGGCAGAATCTCACCATCGGATGGGGACTCTGTGGTGAGTGAGCCATCCAGTCCAAGAGAGTCAACGGAAGAGACCTTGAGGACCCCCGCCACACCAAATGAGGGGAAGCAGCCACGCAGGACCCCCAAAAACGGCAAGTTTTCATCCCGAGTTCTCCAAACCACAGCCCAGCAGTTGGGTGGTATTTTATGGGCCAATACCCCAAGCGTGCAACTGTAGTTCTTGTGTCGGCCATCCTGTTTGTTTGCCCCCCCCCCCATTTTGGCGTGAGACCGAGACATCACCTCTATCTTGTTAGGTTGACTTCCCCTTCTCTGACTCACGTCACACCTTTCGCATCTTCCAGTCAGACCTGGAACGACACAGGTCTCACGGCACAGGTCTCACCTGACTCATCCTTTTGGAGCTGCACCGTTTGACCTTACGGTCTCAATCTGCACGAGCATAAACTCACTTTTGGGAAGGAGAAGGTTCCCCGTCCAGCTCCAAGGACGTCACACGTTCTTGTCAGTGATGGATTCCTGCAGGAGACTAAATTAGCTGTTCGCTGCCAAGGTTTTGGTGTTATCAGCTGTGGAATTTCAGTGTTCACTGTGTTATTCCATCCTCTGTTTTTATCGTGCTCGTGTTTTTGTCTGTGTGCTCAAAGACAGGAATTTCTCGTTTAAAAACAACATCTGCATTTACGGTCATGTTAGTCGTGATGCACAGCGTGTCACAATTTTGTACCGTAGCAACGTAACGTGATGCACAATCTGTCTGACCACTGCATAGTCGACATCTGCTTCAGGGACGCTGAAAACTTGGTGGCTGTACCAGATGTTTACTTACGAGAAGTTATTGTTATGATGAAGAGACCTTAAGAATGTTTTTGGTTGAATCTTCCATTTCTGTTTCTTATGCCTGGTTTCCTTACTCTAGCTTTCTTTCTCTTCCTTTATTATTTTGGCTCTCAGGGAAGAGTAAAATTGGTAAGACTTTTTTTTTCCCCCTCCTTGGAATAATCAGAACAGTTCACACTACACATTTCATTCGTACATCCAGCTTATGAGCAGTGAACATCTGTGACCCTTCACCGCGTAAGGATTTGCAAACAGCTCCTTTGTCTCAAAGTGGTAAAGAGACCAGTTAAGCCTGTACCTGCAGAACTGAATTTCGCAGTCATTTTGATTCCCATCTATTTTTTCTGGATTTATTACTACTGCTTATTTATAATTACTAATGTGTACATGTGATTGCTGTGCAATATGTCAGCCAGATGTACAAATCCAGCTTACCGTGTTTTCACACTCGTATGACTTTCAGTCAATATGATTGTGTGTAAGGGAGGTGACAAAATATTATAGCTATATTGTAAATTCATGCATGGCCACAGCAGCCCATTGACTTGCTGGCAATAATGAAACAAATGAAATATTTAAGTATTTGTTTATTCTGAGGAGAAGCTGTCGCAGAATATGCTGTGGCGCAGGCTGCCGTCACTACCCTCTGGTGGTGGAATAGCATCACTATGTCAGTCACTGTGTAGGAAAATGGGAATTTCTACATTTCTGTATTATGTAGGAGGATTACAGGCAGTCAGGATAGATCATCATAGTGTTCAGAAGAGTTATCACAGTCGTATTAAGTCGTGTTGGTCCCCCCAGGAACCCCCCAGGCAAAAGGGCTGGATGAGCCGCTGTCCTCCGCTTCAATCTTCGAGCACGTGGACCGCATGTCCCGCTCTGCTGACGGCACTCGCCGCGTCTCGAGCAAAATTCAGCTCATCGCCATGCAGCCAATGCCTGTCCCAGCCCAGCGCAGCCCCTCCGTCACCGAGAAGGTGCCGGAAAGCGTCAAGGCAAACACAGAGGTGAGGCCCCGCGCTAGAGCCCCGATACCCTTCTGGCCAGTTTCCACTCTAACTGCTTTCACCAGCAACATTGTAAACCTCCCTGTTTGGTAGTTGTCCATCTTACCGCAGTAAAATACCTCTGTTTAAGATTCAGGTGGCTCTCAGGCACAAGTCGGAGATCGAACACCACCGCAACAAAATACGACTGCGGGCCAAGAGGAGGGGTCACTACGAGTTCCCCGCCATGGACTACATAGTGGACGCCTACGGTGACCCTAAGGACCAGGACATCTATCAGAAGGCACAGATGCAGATAGACAAGATCTTGGAGCCAGATGCCCAGATGCCCCCTGTGTTGATGGAACCCAGGAAGAGGTCAGAGGTCACGTATGACACAGTGGGCATTTATGAAGTTCACCCCTTTTGAGTTTCTGCACCTTCTATGAAATGTAAAAGGTTTTAATGAATCATTATATTTCTATAAAAAAGAGCCAGCCTGTTTGCGTGTTTTAGCACCTGCTTTACACTACAGAATGACTCCAACAGATCCTTAAAATACTTCAGTGCTAATCTTTAGCATAGTAGCCCAGGTGAGATCTGTTGATGGGAGGGGGTATAGAGGATTGAAGGCAGCCTTTTGACTTCAGTGAGTTTTGAAATCCAGGAATCCGGCGGCGTGCAGGTGTGTTGTTTACGAGACCTCCATGGTACGGTACTGTCTCTCTGCTCCACCAGGGGAAGACGCTCTCCGAAGCAGAGGAAGAAGCAGCAGGTGAATGGCAGCCTCAAGGATGCAGATAAGGACAGACTCATCACCACTGACAGTGACGGCACCTGCAGAAAGTACCCAGGTGTCAACAACGTGGCCTACGTGGTAAGTCGAACTACGGACACGTGTGCCCTGCAGGCCGGCTGCTGACACACAGCAGCACTTGGGCTTGGGTGGAAAAACGGCGACCGACACTTCCGTTGTCTTGGCAGTCGGACCCTGACCAGGCTCTGGAAGCACAGAGTCCCTCCCCTACTGACGAAGTATTCGTGGGCCCGGGGTCTCCCCCTTCGGGCCACGCCCCGGCCCCACCTGCCTACATGCCGCCGCAGCCGTCCATCGAGGAGGCACGGCAGCAGATGCACTCGCTGCTGGACGACGCCTTCGCTCTGGTGTCACCCAGCTCCCAGGGCAGCGTCCCGGGGCTCGTGCTGCCCGGCCTGAGCCCTGGGCTGCCCCGTGCCGGCCAGTGGGCCGCCCCTTATTCCGGCACTCCAGCCGTCAGCCCATTCTCTGCGGTAGGTGTGGGGTGGGGCTGATCACGGCTTATGGGTCCTACCTGTAGTTACTGAGGGTTCAAATGACTGTAACTAGAACTGTGACTCTGGCCCACTTAATCGGAAAAAACAAAGCCGCCTTCCTGCTTGAGAGCTGGATGTCTTGGCCAAGATGCTGGGGGTGAGGATCAAATATCAGGAATTGAAAATAAAGAAACAAGGTTTGGACGCCACGGTTTGATAAGTTGGGGACTTGCTGTCGTTTGGTCCCGCTTGTATGTAGGTATCGTTTTTACTCCTCTTCCTGCTACCCCTGCAGGTGATAAGAATGTCTGCCGACACTCAGCCTGGTGGAATGAGCTCCCTCGTTTCCTCGCGACTGCTGTGTCCCTTACAGCATTCAGGACGGGGCTCGGCGCACATCTCTCCGCTAATGTGTGCCCACCACTGTCATTGTAGTTGTCATTTGAATCTTGTTTCTACAGGCAGCTTGAGAAACGATATCAGCAAAATTGTGATCAGACAAACCAACCGCGATTGTGTCCTCGCGCGTCTGTAGCTGAAGCTCCTCATCTGTTGTTTATGCATCTTTGTTTACTCTGAGTTGTACACCCTGCTATTTTCTTCCTGCTGCAGAATTTAGCTGTCGCTTTTGAAACAAAGCCTGAAAGAGAGAGCGAATAAATGGAAGCAACACTTGTGTGCGGTTTGTAAACACTTGTGTGCCCCCCCCCCCCCCCCCCCCCCCCCCCCCCCCACCCCCCCCCCCCCCCCCCCCCCCCCCCCCCCCCCCCCCCCCCCCCCCNGCCCCCCCCCCCCCCCCCTTTCTCTCAGAGGTACACGGACGCAGTAATGTCACCACCAGGCCAGGCCTTACCACAGAGGTGAGTTTTCTCTGCGGGGAAACCCGTCTTTAATTGACTCCAAAGAGCTTTTTTTTCAGATCAGCTCGGTTTTTTGGACACATCTCCACTTTGTTCTGTTTCGCTTCCTGCTGGATTTTCTTTGGAGGCAGAAGGCAAAGCCATCAGCCGCATAAATAATTTTACCCGAGCAGCCGAATTAGTTTAAATTCCCACACCGGTACAGCTGTTTCCGTATGGATGAGTGTGGTAGAAGTGCTGACTGTTGTCATCGTGCTCGCCGCCCCAAATTACCCATCAGGCATTTCATCGCTTCACCCCCCCATCTGTTTTTACAGTATTTACTGTTTAGTCACAGTAATTGTATAACAGATTGTCAAGTATTGTTTTTTCAGAAAGTTCCAGACAGGAGCCGAATAAAGACTTTATAATCCATTCACGGTCAGTTGACAGTTTATTAGGTACACTGCCCCCCCCCCCACCTTGATGCGCCACATGACTGCTGTTTGGGGGGGTTAAATTAGACGGAGCAGCATTTCTAGCATCAGTTAGTGTTCAGCTGAACGTTGCAGTGGGCAAAACGAGTGACCTGAAGGTGGCGTGATAGTTGATGCTGCCGGTTCTTGCATCGCCCCAAAACGGCCGTGATCCTGGGCTTTTCACACACAACCATTCGAAGGGTTTACAGAGAGTGGTGTGAAAAGCAAGACAGCTCCAGTGATCCTGTGGTCGAAAGCAGCTTGTCGGTCAGAGGGGTCCAAGGAGAATGGGATCGTGTTTGGTGCGCAGTTTGAAGTTTGGCACCGGCTGTGTTTTTCTGCAAGAATGAACACTACACAGTAAAAACTTTGTCACTTAAAAGTTTTTGTAAGTCAGGGAACAACTGTCTGTGCGTATCGTAAATACATGTGCAAGATGCACAAATATATACACGCGTGTGCAATGCAATAAAGTGCGGAATCTCATTCACCTACAGCGAAAATCATCCACAGTCAAAAGCGTGTTTCCGTTATTTTGTCTCTGGTCCATCTAAGTCCATCTGTTCCCCTGTTTTTCCTGCTCGCGTTGACTGCTCCCGGTGTGTTCTGGAAACAGGCCGGGCCTGGCACCCGACTACCTCCCGCCTGACGAGACGGGGCACAGGGACTGCATCCAGGCGGACGCCCTCTACTCCAGCAGGGACCTCTACGGAGAGGAGCTGCCCTCATCTGCCAGACCCCGGCCAGTAGGGGGCACCACCGGTACGGACCTCTCTGTGTCTCCAAAAAAAAAGTAAATAAGCCTTATTTGCCAAAGGACAGGCTTGTTTTGTGTAGGAGGTACACAGCATTCCGCCAGGTCAGCACACCTTTACCCCAGTATTTGAGCTCCCGCTTTTCAATAAGCGGTACATATTAATACCCAGCTTGGTATCTGAGATGAGAAGTCCTGGTGCTATAAACACGCCTGCAGAGAGAGAGATATTTGAAACTGGAGTGAGTGGGACTGCGACACTAGGTGGCACCACTGTGCCCAGCATCTGGGGCCTCAGCCTTTGCCCCCTGCGGTCCATGTTCAAAACCTCTTCTTACTGTTAACATCCCAGTGTCACTTCATGACAGTAACAGCCCTTCGCAGGATGTAAACCGTACTGTTTTTTCTATTTTATTTCTACTAAATGTTTATTACTGCTTATAATAAAAACTAAACGTAAGGTGTGACAGTTACTAAAGTCACTGCATGTGACTGCAACACAGCTTCATGTTGATTACTTCATTAACCATTTGGATGCTGAAATAGGTATTTAGGGTTATTCTGGGGAAATTAATTTGGGTTTCACAGAAGAACCGGGAATTAAACATAATTTTACTTCAAAGTACTTTGGATTAGTAATGCGTGTGTGTGTGTGTGTGTGTGTGTGTGTGTGTGTGTGTGTGTGTGTGTGTAGGTGCCCAGCTCCATCAGCTGACGCAGGTGGGACTGTCGAGCAGGATTGGCGCGTACCCTGGGGTGGGCCGAGTCTCCGGCCAAACAGGAGGGTCCAGCTGGGGGCGCTACCATTCTGATGAGGAGTACAGCCGGGCCCTTCCCAGCAGGGACCAGGTGAGCTTCGGCGCGGTGCCTCGCCTGGCAGCTCTTGTTGTGAAGCGTCCCAGTGAGGAGCTGAGCACCGTAAGGATATCCCAGGTGTCCAACATCTCCCTCCCTTACTCCTTGTCTTGTGCCTGAAGACTTTGACTGTCCTCACGGCCCCCCTTCCTCTGTGCTCTAGATACCCAGGAGCTCAGCACGGGAACCCTCTGCACCTCCAGCCCACCTAGATGGCCCTGGGGTGGGGTACACGTCCACTCAACCCGAAGACACCTCTCCACCCGCTCACACATCCGCCTCCCTCATCAAGGCCATCCGAGAGGAGCTGATGCGTCTCTCCCAGAAACAGTCTGCTGTGCCCAGCTACCACAGCTGAGACCACCGCACGGCCTCCTCCGACAGACTGCTACACCCTGCTGTAACAGACCAAACAACCTGCCGGTCTCCCGCCACAGTGTGCTAGGTGAAGCTGCTACAGCTGAACAGGCTCATTGGTTGCTCTCAGAACCAGACAGCTTTCTCTAGCTACTGCAGCTAATAACCCCGGTTTCTCACACTAGTTAGTAGTACACAAATCCCAGCAACCAAAGGCAAACCAAACTGCTGGTCTCCACTAGACACCAGCAGCACAATTTTCCCCACTTAATTGGATCCAGGTTGCCCAGCTAGCAGCATCCTGGTCTTACTCCCAGAAACGGACTAACCGGTCCGTCTAACAGGTCTAACATCTGCTCGTCTCTCCTGGAAACGGTTTGTTTTTTAAACCTCGATCGCACAGCTAACAAAACCCCGGTGTGGTATCTCTTCAGAAGCTGACCGGTCTGCCCAATTGCCACGGCTCCCAACAACCTGCTGGTCTCACAACACCACATCTGTTGGTGAAACTCCCCCTACGGTCCAGTATCTCCTACGGAAGCGCCACTCCACCAGTGACTGGTTACGGAACAGACGCGCGTATGATTGACAGGTCTCTCACAGGCGTAGCTGTGATGGCCCTGGAGTGGGGGGTGTAGAGCGTGGATGGCTGACTGCAGACAAATCAGCACCAACGCTTAACTTTTGTGGGGTGTTTTTCCCCTGTAGTAACAGCAGCCAGTCCCCAGAAGAAAGGTGTTTCTTCTTATATTTTCAGTGTTCTTTATATGGAGTTGTCTGTCTGTACCGGGTCGCGGCACCAGTATGGACACTGCGACAATTCAGTACTTTTACATACGAACCATCTTCGGTATCTTTTCTAAACAACATTGAATGGTGTCATTCATATAGATATAATGTTTTATTTATTTATTTTATTTTTTTTAAAAACTTTTTTCAAGTGCTTCCTGGAGATGCAGTTTGACCCTCTTCCTCACATCCCTGGTGCTATATTGAAACCTCATGTTTCCTGCCGTAAAACACAAACATTGCCTTCTTTTGTGGCTGAGGAGGTCCACTCTTGACCGACCACGAAACTCATGCTGTACTGGTCACCCAGATGACATACGAAGTACATTTGAAACATCATTTCGGTGCTCAATCGTGCCCTGTAATGGTCTTGGGCGTTGTTAGTTTGCACGGGGTGTGTTTGTTTCATGGTTGGAGCACCGCTTTTATTACAGCAGATGTCAGAAATGGGACCTGAGGTCTTGAAACGGGGTTAACTGGTCTACCAATGCGAATCGTGCTCTAGAAGCGTTCGGTGCAGGTTGTCGGCTGGAGTTGGTTCGTCGAAAGGCGCCGGTTTAGGAGAAACTGCGTAAATCACCTCGCCGGGCCCCCCCTGCAGGTCGGCTGTATTCACGCTTCCGGGGGTCAAGCACGTTAAATTGCAGCTCCGTACATGGACCCAGCAAGTCTGTGCCTTTTGTTCCGTGCTGCACTTTGTTTCGACAGCCGCTTGCTGCGGATCCCGTCCCGGTTTCCTCGTCCGTTCGTTGTCGCCGAGTCCCCCGTGGCGAAGGGAAGCGAGAGACGGCGATGGGGATACTTCACACACCCCTGGAGTAGAGCCAGATTCTGACCTCCGCCAAAGAGCCCTTTGACCCTCCGTGTACTGCAGACCACTAAAGAGCTCAGAAGTGCTGATGGTGTCGAAAGCAATCCGATACTCTTCGCTCAGTCAGTCCGTGCGGTCCTTTCGTAGGAGGGATCCCACATTTTACCCCCCCCCCCCCCCCCCCCCCCCCCCCCCCCCCCCCCCACCCCCCCCCCCCCCCCCCCCCCCCCCCCCCCCCCCCCCCCCCCCCCCCCCCCNTTTTCCCCCCCCCCCCCCCCAGCCTTACCGACAGAACCTTGCACTGCAGAAAGCACCGGAAAGGCTGTTCCACGGCCACCAAACGGACGGGAGTCGGTCTCCGCACTACAGTAGAAACGAGTGAAGATTTACTTATGAGCACAACGTTAAGGACGTGGTGGACGGAGGTGAAGAATCACTGTGTTTCCCGACCTGCGCACAACATTTCCGACACGACGTCTTACTCCTTCAGAAACCCAACCGTAGTCCGTAGTCGTAGATGTTTAGCGAGTGACGAGAAGTTTACTTCAGTTCAGAGCAGATATATATATATATATATTTTTTTGTGCATCTTTGCTTTGTTTTTCTAACAGGTTATTCAGACGTGGCGGTTTAACGTGATGTTAAAACAAGAGCACTAATATTTGGACACGGCGGGTAAAACCGAAGGGCGTTTGAGGACGAGCGGCTCGTCGTGGCGGCCGGGGTCAAGTTCACAAACGGTCCCGTTCAGCCGTGGCGAAAAGGACCGGCGACTCGTCTGCGTAGCGGGCTTTGTCTTCTGCGGGTTTGGAAGAAGTGTTTAATCGTGGAACACGAACCTGAAGGTCAGACCACACGGGGTGTGTAAGCAGGGCAGGGTGTGCAGGAGAATCGTTTCGCCTCCGGAGGGAGTTTGCTATGACCCCCGTCTACCCCCCCCCGTTGTGCCTTACCTTTCCGCCCACCCCTCTGCACACACACACGGGAGCACCTCCGGAGGTGGCGGACAGGTGAGCGTGGGAAGACGCCGAGCTGCTGCGGGGGTTCGAGGACACAGCGGTGCTGCTGCGTTGCTCCTTCACTCTGATCGCGTTCCTGATTTTGCTTTTCTTTCCCTTCCTTCGGCTCCCGGCCGCGGTATCGAAGGCGCGACCGGCCGCGTCGGCACAAAACCGGAACGAATCGAGCGGCGTCGAAGCGGCCGATCCGTCGGACGGCGTTCCGGTTGCTTGCGTTTTTATTAGGCGTAAAAGTGTCGTTTCCTTTCACTCCTGACTGTTTCTCGTTCTGTGGAGAACATAACCGTGTTGGCAGGTCCAACTATTGGATTCTTAACCAAGCTGCATGTGTACCGGCTATTAGGACGTACTCTTTTAATAACGCGTGTTGTGCATGTTAACAAACACTAAAAAGCATTTAAACAAGTCGACTCCCCGTGTCACGAGGCGTGTGCGTGTGTGTGTGTGTGCGTGTGTGCGTGCAGCACATACAACGGTTTCCAAATAGCTGAACGTTAAATGTCAACTTTGTCCGTTTAATGTTGAGCCTCATGAAGCATAAACCATAAGAGTTTTGAGCCTCGCAAAATATTTTATATTTTTTTAACAAATCTATGGAGGAGGTGAG
This sequence comes from Arapaima gigas, assembly GCA_900497675.1. NCBI lineage: Eukaryota > Metazoa > Chordata > Actinopteri > Osteoglossiformes > Osteoglossidae > Arapaima > Arapaima gigas. Next base: position 86,762 of record UFQX01000862.1, on the reverse strand, counting down.
ACGTGCAGAACCCGGTTGCAGAGGCTCTATGTTTTAAGTATTGCTTTTATATTCATAGAAAGACTATAATAGAAAATAGTGGAAAGTCGCTCGGTCTAAGATGGCTTCTATTTTGGATGTTGTCACGTGAGTCCCGTGATTCCATGGTGGACCCTCTGCTGTGATTGCTGGCCCCCCTCGGGCCACGTGTTTGGACGCCGTTTGCAAACATAGAGAACGGATGTAGTTTTCCTTTGTGCTTCGTGAGGTGGGCAGACTATATTTTCTAGATTTTTCTTTTGGTTGCTCAGTTTCACAGAGGCATCCAAAGTCTCACGAGCGTCGAGATGCTTTGAGGATGGAACCACGGCAGGGCCGAGTGGCGGTCATTTCCAACCGTGTCAGCGTTTTGTAACTATCGGAGTGACCGGTCAGATGCGTCGGAGCCGAAATCCGCAATCGGGACAACTTTACCGCCTTCCGACTTTTTACCGCACGTTGACCCCGAAGCCCCGGTCCGCAGAGCAGCTGCTGACTCCACCGCGGTGCTCACTGGACAGTTTGCTGGTTCGCATCCCTCTCTTTGTATCCTCGCATTTTATGGAAAGTTAAAAAACTGTAAATTAAATGTAAATAAAGGACTGTGTTCGAGTGTGTCTATTTTCCCTCCCGCTGTGAACTTACTTTGTTTGGTTTCAACAGCTGTTCCTGTTGGTTCCTCATCCACAGCTGCAATTTGAAAAACATGTATTTTGAATAAAAATGTTATTTTAATGACATTAACATTATTAAACAAAACAATAAAATTAAGTGTTGCCAAGTTTAGGATGTGATATTCTCTCCCCCCTCCCCGGTGGTGGTTCTCTCTGCCTCGTCCGCAGAATTACAAGTTTGTCGACACGCCGGACGTCACCCACACACTCGCTTGACCGCAAGAGTGGTGGCGGGAAAAAAAAAACACTAACTGAAGAAGGTCACAAAACAAACCGTTGGGGAATCACCCTCAGGCCAAATCAGTGTTAATAACCTCACAATCCTCAGGTGTGGTGGTCAGAGCTGCAGGTGGAGGGGCGGGGCCTGTGCTGCTGCTGCTGTCCATGAGCTGCTCTTGTGCAGATCAGTGTGTTTTTCCTCAGTATGTGACTGAGAAGAAACCTGCAGCTGAACATCTCAGCAGGTCCAGAACTCTTAGCAAGGAAGCTCCTGTGGTAACGTTCACTCGTGTCCCTGATTATGATCTCGCCCATCTTCTCGCTTTTGGGAACCGTGGTCTCGATACGGTCATAAATGTGTAACGGCGACCAAATTGTGCACGGTTGACCCACGTGCCGTGAGCCGATAGCCACCGCTGTGACCTTCTGACCTGCTGGGCCTGTCGCTGTCACTGATGCATCGCTGCATCCGGCTTCTTTCTGGGTGGCGCGATGAGGGAGCTGCCGAGACGCAGGGGGTCCTCGTGACGTTCCTGCTCGGCGCTTCCGACCCTGCTTCTCGAGTGTTTTAACACAAGGCCGCCTCTGCTCGTTCGTACTCGGCTGCGTCGATGCGGGGAACCGCGGTTTGGAGAAAAGCACGAGTTGCGTGAATAAATGACATCAGCGAAAAACTGTTTGTTACAGAAATGAAGGAGCTGGATGCATCCGGCGGGAAAACGTACGGAACGGTGTCAGCAGAGCGGGATGCCCAGGTAAAGGGGGGGTTGTGTATAAGTGACAAAGGCTCACTGTGTCCAACAGAGCAAACGTGATCCAGGCCTGAGTGTCGGGCTGCTCGCAGGTCTCCCGCCAGCTACCCAACACCAGGACTCTCCCTCCCTCCCCCAGATCGAGTGTCGGGTTTTTATTTTGTGTAGCTAAGGTCTTTTTTTAAAAAGCGCAAACGCCTCTTTGTCACTGAGGCGGCAGGGGGGCGGGTTGGAGATCTTCACTGCAGTAAACTCAGCCCCTCATTCTCTCCCTTGTGCCGCTTGTTTAAACATATTTCCTCGCAGTGTATTGAGAAAACAGCGTTTTTAACACTGTTAGTTATTTGAGGCCTTATTTACACTCCGTATCTCTGTGTTAAACCAGGAACGTCTGCGTCAGGCTGTGGTGACATGAAAACGTTATTAAAATTTCTAAAGGTTCCATCCAGTCTTTCAGGAATACAGTGTAATATTTAACTCTGTGGGATCGTCTTGTTTTGGAGGAATGAGTTAGGTGCAGCTGAAAGGGAGCTCCGTAAACACAGGGATCTCAGCGGAGTGATGTGCAGCTTACCTGAAGGGTGGGGGTGGGGGGGGATCTCCTGCCAGGCAGCCGGTTGCAAAGCAGTTCAACTGGTTTCTTTCACCCTGGCGACATACGGACGGACGAGCTCTGCATTGTTTTCTGATTGTTCTGGTTGTTTCCGGCCTGTGCTGACGTGAGGTTCTCGGGCGAGGTGTGTGATTTTTCTCCCAAGCAACACCCCCCCCCGCAAACACACACATACACACAGAGAGTCAAAAAACTTACAACATAGTACAGCAAACAGTGTGGTGTTTCAGGCTGGTTTTTTTTTATCTGCAGCCTTTGGGTTTGAATCCCACTTCAGGTTTAGTACCTCGATTCTAAATTGACGCATGAAGATTTTCCCGTTGTATAAATCAGAGTAACACTGATTATGTATCATTATATGTCACCTTGACCGTTGTTATTGTTATTAGGAATAAAAACAGTGGCAATAATGTGTTCTGTAAATGTAAATAAAGTCTCACATGTTTATGGACACTGAGACACACTGACCAATGTTTACAGTAAGTGCTGTACCAGGAAAGGCCTTAGAAGACAAACACTGGATTTCACACACACACACGGAGAGAGAGAGAGAGAGAGAGAGGTAAGGAGGTGCTGTGCTCCTTTAAGACGGAGGAGTGCCGCCTGGCTCACCTGCACAGGTGCACTCACCTGGTTTCAGCTATGGCTCTCGGCGCAGGACCTGCTCTGTATATCCAGTGACACTGTGTAATATCAGCACGATATCGCTCCTTTCAACGGCAGGTATGTTTGTCCTCCGTCTTCGTGGGTGATGACGCTGTAGGTCGTGGTCGCGCGCTGCTGTAGGTGCTGCGTGACCTCGTGAGGCGAAACAGCGCGGCGCCTTTTACCGGTTTCGCCGTTTCTGCGCAGGTTAACAGGTAAATCCCACTGTATCGGTAGTCTGTATTAGCAGCTGTTTGTCCCCCGCGGGGTCGGACTCTTTCTCTCTGTCAACGTGTGTGACACGGAAACGTGTGGAAATTCCGTCATTCGCGAGCCGCGAAAAGCCGCGCTTTCCTGACAGAAATATTCCAGACACCCGTCTGACTGGCTCTGCGTGTGTGAAACGCGTGTTTCTGTTTACCTGCTGCACGCGTGGCGCACACACACATTCCTCCAGGTATTCACCACCCGAACCTGCCATTGCTGGTTATTGTCAGCAACGGGGGGCACCTTCTCTCCCAGTGTCACCAGTTAAGCTGAATTTGCCCCCCCCAGTATCTGTGCGACTCGACTGAGAACCGAGTCTAAGTTCTGAGATGTTGTGCGGCTCTCCTGGATGATGTTTACCGTGCGAGACCCTCATTTACAGCCTCTCTCAATTGTGTCCTTGTTGCCAGAGGGGAGAAGAACCAACCCTGCAGACCACCATGAAGGAGGTGCTGGTCAACGCCATCCAACTGGAGGACATCCAGCTGGACAGCAGACCTGCGCAGCAAAACCCCCAACAGTCCAAAGGTGTCTTCGCGTTTTTCCCTTTGCTCATCTGACGCCTTTTTGCAAAATTGCTCGCGTTGATTTCTGCCACATTTCTACCTTCAGGACAGGTAGGATCTTGATCAACAGTCCTGCAGGAGGAGCTGGCAGCTTGACCCCCACCCACCCCGATTACCCTTCATTAACCTGACACGTTTTTCCAGAGTGACTTACTCAGATTTACCTGGTTATCCAGCAGGGAGTGGCTACTGTGTCAACTGGGGGTAAATAGTGTATTGGTCAGAAGTGGGGTCCGCGTTACAAGCGAGAAGTAATAACCGCTGGACCTCCTGCTGGCACATACACAGTACAACCAATAAGTCAGAAGTATTTTAGCACCACCTAAACTCCAGACATCTCAACAAAAACAGTTAAAACAATGTGCCTGATAGGACTCAAGTTCACAAAATTCAACTAGTTCAGCAACACTGGAGCACAAATAGACTCTGTCAGTTAGGACCACGTCACCTTTAACATCTCCCCTCAAATGTCACAATTCACAGGGACCTCCCCCCCCATGTACGTCCTCAGTGAACACATAATTCAGCTCCACTTCCAGCGGAAAACAGAACCGCAGACATCACGTCTGTCGTGTCCTTTCCTGCAACGTGTCAAAACACATGAAATTGGTTAAAATGACACCAAGTCTCTCCAACCAATCCTGTGGGGTTTCTTGGTGGGGGGGGGGTAGCGGGAGATGATTCCCCTGCTGCTTCTTCAATGTTCTTTTTCTCCCCGCCGTCCAGAGAGGAAGACGTACACGGTGGAGGAAGCCGTGGAGACGATAGGATTTGGGCGCTTCCACGTCATGCTGTTCATGATCATGGGCAGTGCCAACGTGAGTGCTGCTTCGCGGGGGGCCTCCCTGGCATTACCGACGTGTGTCGGGAGCCGTTTCCACAGTGACACAAGCTGCCTTCGCCAGGGGCTTTGCAACATCCAGAGCAGGTTCACAAAGTCCTCCACAGTCTGCAGACACAGGTCTTGTGTGAGAGGAGCAAGTGTCTGCAAACATCTTGACCCCACCTGTCCTGTGTGTGTGTGTGAGAGAGAGAGAGAGTGAGAGAGTGAGAGACACGCTGGGTTATTTCAGCTATAGCTTCAAGTGGGCCATAATTTGTGATATGTTTGCTGCCACCCATCCTGAGCACGTAGGGGCAGGACCTCCTCAAAGACGCCTTCGCCTTGTCTGTGATGAGTGAGCTGAAGGGGGAAGCCCCCCCCCACCCAGGGAGGACCTGTGGCATGGGACAAGCCTGATTTCGCTCTCGGTGGTGTGTGTCGCTGCAGATCGTGGAGGCCATGGAGATCATGCTGCTGGCCGTGGTGTCGCCAGAGATCCGCTGCGAGTGGCACTTACAGGACTGGCAGGTGGCGCTGGTGTCCACGGTGAGGGACCTGTGGTGTCTGGCGGGAGGGGCGGAGAGCGTTCGCTCCCGGAGTGAAACACGGTGTGTGTTTTGCCTCTCCTTTCAGATGGTCTTCCTTGGCTTCATGCTGTGTGGGGTGCTCAGCGGATATGTGGCTGACAGATATGGACGCTGGAAGGTGGGAGTTTTTTAATATTAAAATGGGACGCGGGGGGGTGGTAGGTAGCACAGCGTTGGGTGCTTTGCAGCGTGAAGATTCCGGCTGCCACCGTAGCTCCCTGAACAAATTATTGGCAGGTAAACCCTGAAGTAATTTTTAAGTCAGCCAAAGGTGTGAGCTGTGTACACAGGTGAAGAATGTCAACTAAAACCACAGGTAACGCTTTCAGGCTGTGATTTTTTTTTTTTTTTTTTTTTGGTCCATTTTTTTTCCCCTACCCTCTCTCCTGCTGCGTTTGACCTCCCGCCGAGGCTGCAGGTTGTGGTCGGCGGCTTCTTTCTCTCGTCCTACTTCTCCTTGCTGACGTCATTCGCCCCGTCCTACGCCTGGTTTATCTTCCTGCGCAGCCTGGTGGGCTGTGGCGTGGCTGGGACGTCACAGGGGTGAGCACCAGCGCGGGGAGGGGGGATTTCCAGGTGCTGCCGTCCTCGGTCAACCTTTTGCCAGCCCTAACCGCTTTGATCTTTACAGGTTTGTTCTGAAAACAGAGTTCATACCGGAAAAGTACAGAGGGTGGTTGCTGCCCCTGTCTTCGGTGAGTGGTGTCCACCGGACGATGACCAGTCCCTCCCTCGTCTTTCCTCCAGTCCCCCCTGTGGATGGACTGTAAATTCCCAGCAGGTTCTAGTCTAACCGTTACTTCTACGTGCATAAACCGGAGATCAAGGTATCGATGTCACCCCCAAATAGGGGTAACTTTTTGCCCCTCCTTTTTTAGATCTTCTGGATGGTGGGCTCCATGCTCATCATCATCCTGGGCTTCACAGTGGTGCCCACCATGGGCTGGCGCTGGATGATCCGATTCTCCGTCCTCCCAAGCGTTGTGCTAATCGTGCTCTTCCAGGTGAGCTCATCTCCGCGCCGCCGGCGCTAACACCACCCGCCACCTCTTCTCACCACCTCTCCTGTTTGCGACCAGTTCATCCCCGAATCCGCCCGCTTCAACGTCTCGGAGGGGAATGTAAAGGCTGCCGTGGCCACGTTGGAGCGCATCGCCCGGATGAACCGGACTTCGCTGCCGGAGGGGGACTTGGTGGAGCCCCTGCAGGTGTGAACCCTTGACCACAACCTGCATCTGCTTCCATGCGTTTCCTTCTCCTCTCATTAATGGACAGAGATTGTCAGTCCACCCGCAGCAGTGTCCCCTCCGCCCCCCCTGCTGACCACGGCTCACTTTTCCTCCGCATTTTCAGACGGAGAGAGGGAGCTGCTACGTTTTGCTCAGTCCGACTTTCAGAAGGACGTCGCTGATCCTGTGGTATTCGTGGTGAGGAATATCCACCTGTCGATCGAAGTGAAAATAGCAGCGTGTGTTTGGTGGTGTGTTTCCGCAAGCGGGTTGCGGGAAACTGACAATACGTGGCTGTGGCTGCCGACGCTGGCGGTTTTCTGTGATTGGAGGTAAAACCGCGGTGTGATGAGGGTTCCGACTCGGGGAGGATAAGAAGCGAAATGCCTCCCCCCCCACAGGTTTGTGGCCTCTTTCTCCTACTACGGCTCTGTCCTGAGCAGCTCCGAGCTGCTTGAGAAGAACCTACTGTGCATCGTGGACGCTGATGAGGAACACGGCGTGAAGCACATCCAGGAGGAGGCGCTGTGTTACTGCATCCCCTTCGGCAGCGGGGACTATGTGACTCTGCTCATCAGCAGCCTGGGCGAAGTGGCTCGTGAGTGATGAATACCAGAGCCCCCCCCCCCCCACACACACACACACACCACACACCAGTTTTCTTTACAACATATCAACTGTGAATTACACACAACTTTGCCCAAACAAACCTAGAGGTTTACCAGGGTAAACAGCTGTATGACCAAAGCTGTTGAGCTATTATCACTGCAGGGATTTGAACCGACAACCCCAAGCAGTACAGATGTTTACCAATAAAGAGGTGAAAGTCTGGAAAACTGAAAGCATCACTTAAGGATATTTCTTTTTGGTGCTGTATAGTACTGCACTGTGTGCTAAGGTAACACTTTTATAGCCTGCTGTGAGGTGTAATGAACAAGTGCCAAATAAAATGAATATCTGATATAAAGTCAGTAGTGGATTATAAAAAAGAAAAAGCAGCGAATAAGGCGCGGAAAAAACAACTCGATCGTAACGCTGCTACGGGGGGAAAAGGGGCGAAAACGTCACGAAAAACGGTGGAGACGGTCGGATGGTTTTTTTTCTGAGACGCAGAACTTACGTTTTTTTAGAACATTATTTTATGCATATTGAAGATATGTTCTCCAAAAGAGCTGAAAAACTATTTAAATGTCAATATTTCTGCAATATAATGTCATGTTTCCCCCCCAGTTTTTGCAATTTTTTTTCCCCTCTGGAATTTTTCACGACGGTCTATGAAATGGAAGGGAAACTGTGCCGAGGTGGTTTCCCGGTGCCTTCCTCCACACGGCTGCAGAAGGAAGCCAAACGTGGGGAGAACGTTCAAACTCCACACACGCCAAATCACGCGATACCGCTGCTACCCGCTGCGCCGCCATGCTGCAGACACAGGACAGCCGTGGTGGAATCCTGGGGGGGTTGGGGGCAACTGAGTAAATGTGGATTAATGATCCTCATTGTGAACTAACTTTATTTTGTTCTCCCTCCTCAGTTATTCCTTTGAACATCGGCCTGCTGAACGTGGTTGGCCGGAGGCTCGGCATGATCTTCACGCTGCTGTGCTCAGCCGCCGTCTTCATGCTGGTCAATATCTGCACCACAATGTATGCGCTGCCTGCCCAACAGGGTGACGCGTTGTGCACAGTCCTGTACGCTCCTTACACACTGCCAGACTCTTCTGCTGACGCGAGGTTTTCCGTTTCAGGAGCGGCTTCACTTTACTGCTGTTCCTGCTCCGGTCGCTGGTTGCCATGAACTTCAACATTGTCTACATATATACAGCTGAGGTAGGGAATGATGGGAAATGGGTACTTGTTTGAACACAATATATGCTTTTTTTTCCACGTTAGGAGACTCGATGAGGTCAGTGCTTGAAGTGGGCCGGTACTCAGCAATACTCCAGTACCAGATCTATAATTTGCTCTTTGGAGAACTGGCACTACTTATTGAGCACCCGCACTTCCCATAATCCCCTGGTGCTCTTTTCTGCCCCCCCGTTGACTAGGTTCTCTGTCTAAGCTGCTCTCCCAGTAAAAAAAAAAAAAACCACTATAGTACATGGTCATTATTCATAACAGCCTCACAGATGCATTTCATCACACAGGTGCACCAAGTTATCCTGCAAGTCGGCTCACACGCCGCTTTCCTACCTTCGTTCAAAACGTGTTTCCCCTTTATTAAACACACGTATGTTCTGAACATCTCCTAGTATCTTTTAACTTCAAACTTTCATACTTAAGTTTGTTAAACTGGACCACTACACATGCCTACACGGGGGGCACCAGCACTTATTCTTTTCCACTTCACTGAATAAGGCGCTTTGATACGATCTCGCGTTACTACGTCATTCCTGTCTATTTCTAAGCAGAGCCTTTTTGACCCCCCCCCCCCCAGGTGTACCCCACGGTGGTTCGCTCTCTAGGGATGGGCTTCTGCACCTCCTTCAGCCGGATTGGTGGCATGATCGCACCCTTCATCGCTCAGGTACGACCGCGTCCGATGTCTCACCGGGGTTTGCTGCTGTGTCCATCCTCAGATCGCTCGGACCGGGACCCTTGATGTCTTTACCTTCTGCTTCTTTTGCCAGTGTGTAGGAGGACAAAAAAACTACAAATTTTTCTAAATTAAAAATACAGAATCCAAAGTCCAAGTATCCACTCTGCTTGCTTTGACCCACCGAAATTACGGCGGGTTTTCTCCGGGTTGCAATTTGAGTGGATTCAGACTGTGTGCAGCTGAGGGGTTTCACAAGAGCTCAGGGTCAACACATCTGTATCTGGGAGCTTCTCACGATAGCATGACAACCAAGAAACAACCCGAGCAGAATGAACAACGCATTTCAGTTATTGTCTCTTATGTTCTGTTTATGTTCCTCAGGGTACCCTGCAGTAGCGCAATAAAAAGTGAAAAAGTGCGGGGGAGGGTGGCTTTATTAGACGTCATGTGATGCTCCGTCTTTCACGTTGGCATCGCTGCACCCAGTTGGTTATTTATGAAAGAAAACAATGTGCTTCAGTGCAGGTGATGCAGGACAAGCAGCAGAGAAATTTACCATCCATCACCAGGATGATGGATGACAGCTGTAGACCCTCTTGGGCAAAGATGGGGTACAACACCTGTCATACGTGACGACAAAAACCCGAAACGTTGCTCCTACTTGGTGACACCTGAGGTCGAGCTGTGTTCTTCTTCAGCCCTTTTTGTTATGGGTGAATTTCTTCTCCTGCCCAGGTGCTCATGTCCAAGTCGGTGGTCCTTGCCCTGACACCCTTCACGCTGGCGTGTGTGCTGTGTGCCGTGGCAGTCGCCCTGCTGCCGATCGAGACCCGGGGACGGGCTTTGCTGGTAGGCCAGAGCTTCCTTGCTGAACCTGCATGGTTACATCTGACAGCAGGGAGGGATGATCTCAGGTTCAGGGGAGATGTGGCCTGTGTCACTCCCAGGGCTCTCTGGACAGGAGAAACACTGTTTAATGAAGGTCTGCAGACGTCTTTTCCGTGCCTTAGATCCCCCCACGCCATGTGAGAAGTTGCTCACATTATTTTATTAGAATTTTATGAGATGATGTAGTAAGAAACGTGCTGGATAATTGTTCTAAATTGTTACGGCAGTTTGCAAGTTCCTGTTCCTGGGGGGGGCAATGGTGTGACAAGTTTGTGCCGAGTAGCTTCAGTGAATATTCACTCACGAATGGCCTTCCGAAGCCACAGACGCAACACGGGCCTGCTGGGGGTGGGAAGGAATCATCTGTTTGTGTAAAACATTTTTTTTTTTTGCAATAACATTTCTTTTTTTTTTTTCCTTACAGCAAAATACGACATAAGCTGTGCCGATGAACTACAGAGATAGACTTTTATAATTTAGAACAAAAGCTGGGGTCAAAAAATTAAAGCTTTCTGCAGTCTTACCACAGATCTCTGCGTGTTGAATTCACCATGGTGGGGGGGGACTTGTGACGTTCTGGTGAACCCGCACATTTAAAACTGGAATCTCGGGAGGGATTTTTACACTGCAGTTCTGTGCCATTTTGGTTGAGAATGCAGTTAAACATTTACCCAGCAGAGGTCCTTCCCTGGGCATCTCGAGCTATTCCAGCGCACGATGAAGTGGGTTGTCCTCTCCAGTTATGTAAGCGGAAGGGCTGAGGGGCCTGAAACAGCCGACAGCACTGAGGACAGGCGAGTCCTGTGGCCCCGACGTGTGTCTGGCGTGACGGCGTCCCAATGCGCCAAACAAAGATGTGGTGACAGTTGTAACCATCGAATGCCGTTTTTCCACAAGCTCCTCTGCCTCGGGTAACAAAACTCATCGATCTGCTCGACATGTCTGTGTAGGATGCATTTTCAGCACTTTTAATGCCACGAATAGCTGCTCCATCAGAGTTTTTCACTGCTGAAGGTGTGGCTGTAAACCCCGCCTTCCCCCGATTCCAGGTGCAGTCCTGTACCCTCATGGTTGCCAGTTCTAACCCCCAGGTGGTGCTATGCAGTAACGCTGCTCCACCTGTCACTTGAAGCTGAAATTCCCCAGTAAAATATAGAGCTGTGGGAAAAACTGAGGTCAACATGGGACCAGTACTGGCAGTGGCAATAAACAAGTAATATTAAATGAATATTAATATTCTCCAGGGTCCTGCAGCAGCCCGAGTCCCATTAAACAGTGACAGTGGGTTATAGCCACAAATACGGGGCGCTTCAGTCCGCAGCCGACTTTAGAACTTTCTCTGCGACGCGGCGCTTATTTTCAGCTGATCGTAACGCGGCCGCAGCGCGGGGGCGTTTCCTGGGAGCCCCGAGCCGAGCGCCACGCGCCTCGGGGCTCCGCCACGCTCGGCCGCGTTGGTTTGACTCGTAGCCCCTTGTAAAGAGGATCACTGCCAATGAATGGGTACGAGTAGCAGGCAGGTAGGCAGGGGTCACCTGGCGGGCACCTGATCCCTGAGCACTGGCACTTGAGCAGCTGGTGGTTTCCCTCCACGTTGTTTTTGTTAGTCACGGTCTCTCGTCATACGCAGTGTTAGTGGGATTCAAACTTGAGTCCAGAGGGGGCGGCAATTCTGCACCCCTGCCTGAAACGCGTGACGTCACCAGCCTGTCTGGCGGAGTACCGTGGTACACCGGGCATTCCTGCTTTCTGCTGACCTCGTGCCCGGGCGACTAGGTGAGAAGCTGCAGTCAAACAACCCCTGCAGAAACGCTCACCTGGTCGGGCCGCAGATGTCCTTCCGGCATCACAGGTTCTTCCTGCCGTTTAATGATCAAGTTGAAGAAGGACAAAGTCGATGTGGCATCTGGCCCACCGGCCACACCGCTCAGCGGTGGGTGTGTGCCTGAGAGAAGTCCGGTGGACGTTTTCCAGTGTTTTCTGTCAGTCAGAGGTCCTGAGAAATGAAGCTTTGAAGAGCCCACCAGCAGAGCGGGGGGGGGGGGGGGGGTTGTTCCAGGACACACCCGGCATTCTGCTGATCTCTGAGCGGCACCACCAACAAATCTCTGTCTGATTCCGGCATTTTCCTTGGCATGTGTCTGCGCCGCAATGCGATCAAACCTGAGCTGCGGTTCAAGCTCCTCGGAGTCTCTGAAGCGTCTGAATGCCGAGTTCGTAAACGTTAATTCGCTTCGCAAACTTTGTCCGACCGAGAGCATCGCGAGACCCTCCCCCAGAGGGGAACGTGAACTTTTCATAAGCAGAAATGCTTTTTCCCTGACAATCAAGGATGAAGAAGTCACAATTCCACTGCTACAGCATCCAGGTGTGTTTGTGGAATGTGTGTGTGTGTGTGTGTTACGCCAGCCAAGCCAGAGCCCCGACTGCTGTGTTGATCTGCCGCCCGTAAGCAGGTCCTTTACGGCGACCAGCTCTACTCACCCGTCAGCTTGAGTATTATGGCTGCGTGTGGATTAAGCTGCTGCTCAGCGCTGTTACGCTTGTGTGTGCAGGGTGTGTCGGCCAGAGAGTCACAACCCAGTGCATCAAGTTGTCTGTTTTTTCACACGTCCAATAACTCATTTCAGTCGTTTTCATTGAGAAGTTATCTATCCATCCATCCATCCATCCATCCCTCCACTATTCTCAACCCCCCTTAATGGTCAGCGTCCCCGGGGTCTCGGGCCTCTCCTGGAATCAATGGGTGGTAAGCCAGACTACACTCTGGACAAGTATCTACTCCATCGTATGGGGAACACACACACTCCTTCACTCACACGATTGCTCACCATGGGTAATGTAGGCTCCGAAACACATGTCTTTGGACTGGATGTATGGAAGGATGTAACCAGACAGACTGCGCTGCATTCAGAGCCATGTTGTGGGCACCTTTGTTACCTGCTGAGCCACCATGCAGTGAACAGTGTGCAACTCAGAATGTTGATGTCATTATATTGGCTTGTTCTCACCTTTTCGTTCCCTCTGGAAATTGTGCTTGGTTTTCTCAGATGGGAGATCAGATATTGAACAACATTTTATTGAAGGTGTACTGCGACCGTCAGCTCACCCAGCCTGCTGCCTTGTGTAAGCCTTCAGGTGGTGGTCTTGTCTTGCCCCCCCCCCCCCCACACTTCCCTGCATTGTCTGTGGGCTGATCACTCCCACGTGGGCGCAGTGCTGCCAGAGGAAGGAAGGGGGCGCTCCACTACAATCGGCGCTAGGAGATGAACTGAGGTTGGTCCTTCTGCTGACCTTGGATGAGTGAGCAGGAGGGAGGGGGAGAGAGAGAGAGAGCAGTGTGCTGCAGGGGCTGGAGACGTGCACAACTGCGCTCTGGGTTAATCTCCCTTTTACAGCCAAGGAAGAGGAGGAATTAAGGGGGGTGGTGTAATATGTGGCAACCATCCTCAGATCCAGGACATGTTGGAGGAGCAGGAATGAGACAGATCCCTCTGCAGTGAAGCAAATCCACAGTCCAAGCTTGTGAGTAGTACTCGGATATGCTGGTATGCATATGTTCAGATTGTGTGTGTGCGCGTGCACGCGCACTAGGTAGTGGTATTCGTGGGGAGCATGTATTGTTATGCTGACAACTGTTATGCGGCAGTGCCAGGGATGGAGTGTTATCCACCAGAATGACAGGATGCCATGCTGTACTCTGCCTCTCACTACACTGTGTGTGTGTGTGTGTGTGTGTGCGCGCGTCCGTCCGTCCGTCCGTCCGTCCGTCCACATGCTGCCTCTGTCTGGGCTTACAGCACACAGTGGTGTAAAATGGCAACGTGTGCTCCTTGCTGTCACCACGTCTGGTCCGAGTGAGGACACCCGGTGTGTCCATCAGGTGTGGTGTGTCAGAAGCTCACCTGTCCCTGTGATGCAGGCACGCCAGGTGCTGCTCCATCCAGCACCTGTTCTGAAGGCCGAGACCATTTTGTACTTTTCTATACGTTGCTAAGGTTTGTAAATAGTGCAGCGTTTAAAAAAAAAAAAAACCGCTGGAGATCATCAGCGCTTCACCTCTCTTTAACACGTTTGGGGAAACAACCTCTCGACTTTTTCACTTTTTCGTTGACATATATCAAGTTTGTCACGTTTGCTTGAGGACTGCAGTCACCTCCCAGGTGGTGCTGGTTCGAGATGCTGACCTGCCAGGGGGGTGGCATGAGAAGCAGGTCCCACAGGCGCTCCTTAGCGCTTCCCTGACCGTGACGTCGCTGGTTGTGGGTGCGAGGGCTGCGAAAGCCTGCTATAGCGGCACGCCGGCCGGCCAGAGCACTGGGCCCCTGCAGCTCAGACTGGCTAATAAATATTTATACTGGTCATGAGGGCAGAGCTGCATCAGGAGTAGTGAGCACAACAGCTCTATTCTTAATAGACACAACCGGCATCGTTGTCATGAAACGTGGAGCACGAGAGGCAGCGCTAGGAAGCTCACAGCTGTGTGTAAAACACCAGGTTCTGTGGACTCCATAAATATTAACTATCAACAAAAAGGCGTTGGACATATGTGGAGTGCGGTGACATGCAGAGATGGCGGTTGTCATTTATGGTAATCCAGCTTATTTGTTGGACCTATTATGTTTTATGACTTTTTAAAACATTATTTCAGGAGTTGGAAGTGTTAGGCTGCTTGTGCGTTTGGATGGGTGCTTGGTGTGCTGTCCACGGGGGCTCGGACCTGCGTCCGGCGAGGTTGTTGAGCCCCCCTGTTGGGACTCCTAGACCAAGATTTTTTTTTCCTCCTTTATTAACTAGAAAAAATTAATAGTGACACCTCCACGCAGCATAAGACGCCACATCCGACGAAATACAGAGGACAAATTCTGTTCTGAACATTCAGAAAAGTGACTCCTGGAATGACGCAGAGGAGGCTGTGGGGCGGCAGTGTGTGTACAAAAGCTGCAGGTCGTGTGTGTGTGTGTGTGTGTGTGTGTGAGAGAGAGACTGATGCCGGGACGCGGCCTGGGGGGCTCGATCGCTTCCATCCTAAAATTCCGTTTTTACAAAACTGCAACTTTGCTTTTTATTGAGAGAAGCTTACAGCATTTAACCCGGCAGGGTATTTTACTCGCAGCAGGGTATATAATTTACAGCAGCACTGCAGGGTGCTGCACCGAGGGGGGGGCGGCAGGACCTGAACCAGTAACTTTGAGGATACGAGGCCATTATAACCTGCTACTTCTGGAGTTTAGAGTAAAATGAGTAAAAAAGAAACAATGGTGCTGCTTTATTTTGGGCGCCGCTTGAACTCAGCTGTGCCCTTGTTGTGGGGCGCGTCAGGCCCCAGTGGGTGGAGGGCGCTGATCACATTGGGCCATTGTGCTGGCCTACGCGGTGTGGGTGCCCTGGTTCGTACGACGCAAAGTGCTGTCATTCATCAGCACCCCGCTGCCCTGACAGCTGACCCAATCCGGCCCGGTTCAACCCGGCCCATCGGCCGCATCCTGCCGCTATTGTTTGGCTGATTTATGCTCTGGGAGGCTTGACACCGTCTCACAGTGGGGCTGTAAAACACGCAGGGGGCACTTTTTGATGTTGTGGTAGAAAGGAAGGAAGGAAGGAAGGAAGAAGAAACTATACTGTCTAGTTAATATTCTGTGAAACACCCTTCCCAGCTGGCTGTCGTGCAGGTCTGAGGTCTTGTGGCCTGAACTGACCTGTCTCTGCAATGGGATATGTGCCGAACTGTACCGACGACTTCGAGCGTTGCTGGAAAGGAGAAATATTTCGGGTGTCATCGATAATGATTTGGAGGTCAGTTTATGTACAGAAAAAAAATAAATTTAATTACCGGCATATTTTTTTTTTTTTGGTCTACTTTTTTGGTCACCAGGTTGGTTGTGACACTAGTTAGTTTTGTCTCATCCCGTACGCTACGACACCAA
Organism: Arapaima gigas; assembly: GCA_900497675.1. Classification (NCBI taxonomy): domain Eukaryota; kingdom Metazoa; phylum Chordata; class Actinopteri; order Osteoglossiformes; family Osteoglossidae; genus Arapaima; species Arapaima gigas. The sequence continues at coordinate 71,019 of UFQX01000862.1, read as the reverse complement.
AAACCTTTTCTAAGATGGATAGACATCAACAAACTGTCTTCACGAGACCAGCTCCGCAGCTTTCTTTGACACTCAGCTTAGTGACTCTGGTGACATATCGCTTCATAAGTGGAAACGCTCCATCCGTGTTTTTTCCTTTAACCAAGTTTCCCTAAGCTCCACACTTATGCTGGCCAGCAACATATAAATGTTAACTCAGTCTTTAAAATCACTCCATAACTCTGATCTTTTTGTCTGGGGAATATAGCAGGAAGCCACAGAACGTCTTAAACTCAGCAGCATTTTAGGCTGTTTTTATAGGGCAGTTTTGAGGTAGGGACTGGCAGAGGAATGGGAAATGGTAGCTTTTGGTGGAATTGGCCTTGACAAGCTTCACGGGCTCCATTTCATATTCCTTTATAGTTTTCAGAGTGGAATTTTTCAGGTCAAAATGTAGACTGGGCCAAGCTGCAGTGCTAAGCTCAACTGTTTCTGATGAGGACCACTGGTTTTAAAGCCAACGTCAGCTCCGACTAGTTCCGAGGCGCTTAAAGTTTTTTTTTTTTCGCGGTGAAAGTTCACACTGTGGCGACGCCCAAGAGAACTGTGTCTCGGTATAATGTGCAAAATTGCTCTTTTCAGCCACTTCCAAAGTCTCCTTGCAGTGGGTCGGAAGGATTTACTATCGCTTTGGCAGCTTCCGATTGCTGCTTGGAGATCGTGAGGTGCAATGGTAGCTGTACGCCAAGACGTCACTCCAGATGAAGGACTTGGATGGGAGCGGAGTGTCACTCGGATCACTCTCCTCCTCACATCACTCCCTGTCTTCTCCGTTCTGTGATAATCCACAGTTCTGGCAACACCGCGTTGGGAGAGAGGATTATGGGTGTTGGGAAGCACTGCTGTAGACTCTACGCGCCGTAAGCCAGCTACTCGGCTCTCTTGCATCTGAGACCTGACGACTGCCAAGGATGCCAAAGTCCATTTTTCTATGGTTCCTCTGGACTGTTTTGGCAGGTTGTGTTTCTCGCCGGTTTGAGACAGTGGAGCACAAAAAAAGACCCGGATGTTTTGCTAGTAGCACTATATTGCCATGTTGGAAGTGCTCAACCAAGATTATGGTTTCTTAACCAAAGTGGCCTTGCAATCCTGTACAACCAACGCTGAGAACTTGCTAGACCACAGCTGCTTGCTAAATTCCAACAAAGCACTATGTACTCATTGGGAACTGGCACAGGCCAGTGATGTTCAGCAGAAGTGACAGTAAAAAGAGTTATTATACTGCAAGCGCACAGTTCCCACACACCACACTGGGCCTTGTAAAATGGCCACTGTGACCGAGTTGCCTTTATTATCAGCGCCGTCCTTGTTTTTCGCCCAGGGTTGCCACTGACTCTGCAGCCTTCCCTGTAGTCCTTCCATCACCTCAAATTTCGCCTCCACCATCACCCCTCCTGAAAAAGGGAACGATAAGCGGCGGTTTACGATTTTTTCAGCACAACTATTAACTGTGTACAAGTCAGCGTTTTTTTTTAACGGAAGATTACAGATATGCAATGACTAATTTATGAGCCACTGCCAAGAAGAGGCGATGCGTTAGGTAATACGGGGACAGTTTGGACTGCAGAAGTGGTGAAGAAAGAAGGGGGTGAAGAAAGAAGTCGTTTCACGTTTTTGGTTCTGATTTTGTAGAAACGGACCCTATTCGCTGTCACTTGTGACTTCTCCAGCTGTCCACGACCCTCTCCACCATCCAGCATCTCCCCGTCTCCCCACAGCTGCTCCTGCGGTATGGTGGCGAGCGGAGTGCGGTGTCGGGTTACCCTCGGGAAGGTGAGACTACCCTCTGCTCACCTATCTCCACAGAGCTTGTGAAAACAATAGCAGCTGCAGAAATGGCAGTCAGCGTGCGAGTGGGAGTCGCAAGGCCGTGAGTCCAGAGTTCACACAAGCATCGCAGCCCATCACTCTTCCCTAATGGCCATACTTTGGTGCCCTTTGGCCTTCCTGGGGCAAAACAGTGACTTGGTTGGTTTCATTCCACTGCTGGGAGACATAGAAGTAGTTAGGACTGTAGATTCCAGCTATGCAGTCAGCCAGGTAACACAAGAAAGGACTTACAGTGCAGAGTTCTCGCACTGAGCTTGTTGGACCAGTTTGCACTGCTTCTCCGATACAACAGTTTGCTGTTGAAACAGCCAATTCTTAAATAAGAGCCTCTGGATTTAGATCAAATTACATAAAATAGCTTTGCACTCTTTTTGCTTTTTCTGGCTACATCTTTTCTACTTACAAGACTGAGAAGCTGGAGTTATGATGGACCTGGACAGCCTAAAACTTGGAGGACAACATGGGGTCAGGGCACCAGGGGTCCGTGGTAGGACCTGTTCAGCAGAAGCTTCTAGACTACTACCAGTTGGTGACGGAGCAGACCGCTCTGATGTTCATAAATTATGGGTTGGAGCTCTGCAGTTAGGACAGTGGTGATCCTTTCTGGGGATAGCCCTCTTATAATGGCCACTGTGCGTATTACAGCTTGGGCAAACTTTCCCTCGATGGGTCACGCAAGGCCGCCTTCGTTTTGATCAGTACATCTCCTTTGGTACCGTTTGGACCGTGCCTTTGATAGCCCCTATTCTTCTTTTAGAACATCTGTGAACAAATGCACTTAGCAGCTCTTAGGTTTTAAGCATCCATTTTTCCTCTTCTTCCTCGAGGTCCATCGAGCACGAGAGATGCCGCTTAGTTCTCGTTTTAGAGGAAAATAATGAGGTCACAGGTTTTGTCTGATGTTGGCCAAGGGCTCTGTAGTGAATCATACAAATATCTCTACTGGTCAAATCAAATAAAAAGAGCATCACATGCAACATGAGCTCAGTGGAGCCAGAGTGCAAGCTCCCGCTGCTAAAAATTTCTTCTTTGCAGACCAAATATGCCTTCTCAGTCCCGTGAAGAGCTGATTAAACCCAGGCTTTCTAAATGAGTATCAGTATGGTCTGGCTAACTTCTCCATTGTAATAACACACTGCGGCGACTTTCATTTAATTTTCTCAGGGTTTTGTTTTTTTTTTTGTTTTTTTTTAAACTTCAGAACAGCAGTTTTGCTCCACACATCACAGTGATTTATGTTTATTCTGATATGGTAAACTCGCTCAGTGATAAATTCCAGGCCTGCTGCGGCATAAGAGAGGCAGAGGTGTGGTTTCTGGCCTGCGAGCTGCTGCTGTTTTTTGGGGCGGCTGGTGGCCGCAGCTTGGAAGCGAAATGCTCTGTGGTTGAAAGCATTTCAGGTCAATGGAAAGAAAACAAGAAAGGGGGGTAGTACAATAGCTCAGCCTTTGTTGCTTGGAATCGGTTGTGCGTGCAGAGCAGCTCCCAATGGAGTATTAATGTGCCATTGCTCATTTTCTCAGATAAAAAAGAAAGGATGCTGGAAGAATTTCATAAGCGTGAAATGAAAAGTATTTAAGCCCCCCACTACCCCCCGCATTATGACATCATCCACGAAGTTTATGCTTATGGGAATATTTTGAACATGATATAGCTCTGGTCTTGCTGTTGTGGCATATGGTATACGTCCTGTCAATCTGCTCTCAGTTTACGTTTGGATACGTTTGGGTCTGATTGTGCGAATCTCTCCCACTGTGGGGACGCTGGATTCAGACACGTTAGAACAGAACCGCGTCCTGGTTTGACTCGGGTCGCTGGGTTGTGCCGAAGGTTCTTCTGGAAATCTGGCCCGGTACGAGCGCTGGCTTCTGTGTCACTGCTGTAAACAACAAGCTTGTCGCTGTGAAGTGTTTGTTCTTGAGTAGATATGAATGCGAGAGCTGGAACCGCCATTCACCAGCCTCGCCACTGTAGTCAAATACAGCTTGTACTTTCACCTTGAAAGCTGGATTTTATACGAATGACATCATAATGATACGCTTAGTACTAAAGAATGCCCAGAGGTGTGCCATGAGCAAAGCAAGGTCTACCTGGTGCCAAGACAACCTTGTGTCTCAAAATATTCAAATATGGGCTCTCTGGTAGCGCAAACAATATTAGGATGATGCATGTCAGCGGTATGAGCAACTATAAGAAAAGTCTCATTATGCTCTTCCTTCAGAGCCAGTTGGTTTATTGTTCTTATTTGGCAGTTAGCAGCTTGTAGTACTCCGCTTCTATCGGCATACATAAACATTTGTAATTCATAGGGAAAAACTATAAATAGGCAGCAGGTGGCAGGGTGACTATCTATGGACTCCAGAGAACCAGATTCAAATCCTGCCTCCTGCAAGTGAGGTCTTGTGCTGAATTGGGGGGAAAAAAAAACACAGTAGGTAAGTCATTGTAAGTTGCTTTGGATAAAAGCATCTGCTACATGTATAAATGTAAAATCTCAGCTGGACTTGCTGCACTAGCATGTTCTGTGAGCGCAGTCCTGGTGTTTTTGAGAAGACACCAACACTAGACATTAGCCTTCACCCTTCCAAAGTCTGGGTCCTTCCAGCCAGATGCTGGACCTTGTTTTCTGGTCTTTGACTCCTTTTGCCAACACAAATAGCCCCTTTGTCTGAAGAAGAGATCACATGACACCTGTTTCAAGCAACAGCTGCAGCAGAACGGGGTGTTTTTATGACATTGTGCTGTACAGCTGAGGGACTGAAGGGCCTAGATGCAACTGCAGAGCTAGTGATAGGCCAAGACTGGGGTCAGCTCCGTGGAGTCCCCATAAGGTTGCCTTACTTTACAAAAACATTGTCACTGCTAAGCACTCAACTTTCTTCTGTGCATGTCTTACTGAGTGATTTGCTTGATAGCCTTCCCAACATCCCTGTAGCAGTTTTCTGAAGAAACAGAACCTCAGGTCAAATGACCTTCCTGTCTTGGGGTCTGGGATTATCTGGGCAGGGTGGATGTTCTTAAAAGAAGCTCTCGGAGTGCCAGGTGGCGTTTAGGATCTGGCTTAAACGTCCAGACACTCAATTTGGTGTCTCAGACGCTCACAGGACACTCCATTGACGCTGATGGCTGGATGTGAGGCTGAGGTTCGGAGAGTTATCCCCCCCGGGGTGCAGCAGGAAGCAACAAGGAAACGATCCCAATGTTTGTGTGGATGCGTAGCGTTTGTTTGCACTAAACATGCTCACTGCTCCCCAGGCAAGAAGACAGGGGGAGTGTCGAGGTGAACGGTTGCTGAGTTTGACAGTATGCTGGCAGATCGGGGGGTGTCCAGGAGTTGCCGTGAGCACGTGCCAGATTCAAATCCCGTGGCCTGTTTCGCTGTGGCGATGGCAAAGTGACAAGGGACAGCTGATGAAGATGAAGTCACAGTCTACAGTTTTAAAAGTGATATCTTGCTCTGGGGACTGGAATCGGCGCAATAAGTGCACCTCCGTGTTGCATACTGGTCAGGGGTGTGGCTTGTGGGTGTGGCATGTTGGTGGACTTGCAGGGTCAGCCCAGAGTGACATCCTTGTAGAAAGTGATGTAATGCCATCTGCAGAAAACATGTGAATTAGCAGTTATGGTTGGATATTATTATATAACACACCCCTGTGGGCAACATCTGCAAAACCGATACCGTTCCAGCGCTCGTATTAAAATGAGTAATGCAGGAGGGAATTATTTCCTTCCGCCTTGAAGAAACGTGCAGAAATCTGAAATAATTTCTCCTTTGTCTTTCACCTGTTGTTAAAAACTACCTTACATTTTTGGTAGCCATGCAACTGGCAAACATCTTGGTTTGATGATTTTGTCTCATTGCTGTCTCTAAGACAATCCCTTCTGATTTATTTATTTCCTTGCCGCTGCCAGCTTCCGTGACGTGTAAAAGGAGTTTGCCTTCAGCTTGCTTGGCCGGGATCTGAAAACCACGTTAAAGGGCTCTCAAATCTCACGTTTGCTTGTTTCCAATGCTTCTGGCGTGAAGCAGCGTCAAACGGATCTCCAGCCACCCCCAAGCCTCACTGCCCCTAGCCATCAAGAACCCGTACGCTGCTTTGTCCCTGTGCCTGATCCGGTCGGCTGTGTTGAAGGTCTTCAGAGATGTGACAGCAGGGCTCAGCTACCCCCCGGGTGCTCCTTCTCACAAAGCACGATAATCACGACCTATTATTAGGGCCTGTCACCTCAGAGGGACAGTTTCTCAACACTGAGACACTCGACCCACTGGCAGTCTGGATGGGGAGCAGAATCCGCAAGTACCCCAGACCCCCCTGCCGTTCCCGTCAGCCCCATTCACCCCACCTCCCAGACCCACACACTGTGTATATATAAGGCACCAAGGCTCTAGTCCCACGGATGCCTTTTCCCAGAACACTACTGCTGCCCCAGCATTTTGTTCTCTTCCAGATAAGGATAGAACCTCAGGATGAACATGTAATTTAGAGGGCAGCCAGTTAGTCTGGACATGGCATTGTACTTGTAAGTACAAGCTGCTCCCATAGACAACCAGGCCAGCCTCTGTGTGTCTTTTCAGTTTTTTTTTTTTTTTTTGTGTAGATTGGACAAGAGAAAATTAAAGGTCCACCTCAAAGGCCTTTGCTTTGTGTCTTTGGGTCTGCTAGTGTCAGATTTAGTATAGGAAGGTGAACATCTATTTGTTGAAATCATTGTCAAAACAATGTGCCATTGACTCTGGCTGCTATTTCTGACTAGATGTGAACGTGAGAAGAAAACATTTCAGGTTACACTGTGGAGTCTGCAGTGTGGATCGCGTAATATGTACAACATGTATGTCCTCAATTCGGGGAGTCCTCTGTCTAAATTCCAGGTGGGTCTATAGCCTGCAAAGTCAGTTCCTACATTGGTATTTGCGATGATTGTATGCAAAGCTCATTCATATGCTGTATGTAAGAGGAAAAAAAAAAGTTTAGAAGACTGCAGGCCGCTTGTGGCGCAGCCCATCTCTCAGCAGGCCATAATCCTCACTGCCCAGGATTAGGAGCCCAACGTCACGATAACCTTGTCTGTGCGAACAGCTCAGTTACCTCTGCTGTCAGCCTTGCTTCAAATCAGTCACTGTACTCCTGGTTCACCTCCGCGTTGAGGTTCACACGATCGCCCAGCAGACACGCCGCACTGCGACGCCCTATACGGATTGACTGTGTTGTTTTTGACCTGAGCATCTGGTTAAGCCGTTGTGGTCACGTACCTTTCTACAATGGCAATTCCCCTGCTGCTGTTTAAACCTGCAAACATTTATACACATTCCGTCATTTCGCCAGTGTTTTTCCTAGTTATTACTGTTAAAAAAAAAAAGGCAAGAAAAGTTTCAACACGACTGAGGTTGAATCAATATTAACGGAAGTCCGCAGCGAGAAACTTCATTAAGTGTTTGGATCGTTGCGAGCCACGTGTAGAGTTTGTGTTTATAGGCCTATATCTATGATCTGCAGGGACTCGTAGTAAAGGCCGCAGTGTAATCATTATAAGGTGTGTGTGTGTGTGTGTGTGTGCAGTTTCCTGCAGTAGAGCGTTCTCCCTGCCAGCACTGCAGGCGAAGTCCTCCGCAGTCCCGGTGGACCCTGCTCCCTGGTCAGCGGAGAGCCCATTATCGGTGTGCCGATCAGGGCCGCTGAGCTCATCACGGTTGCTCTGTGTTTATGAGCCTGGTGGCCCCGAGCAAAGCGGTGGGCCGTTGCCAGCGGGGAAGAGAAAGCCCTGCTGTGGAGCTAGTAGGAAGATCGAGCTCAGACATTACGCAAACATTGTCTCATTTACACATGAGCCACAGAGCACCGACGTGTCCGAGTGCTGATCCCAGATCAGTGGCGGCGCCCTCTCGTTCTTACCGTCTTGCTTTGCTGCTCTCAGGCATCCAAAGGTCACGGTTCTGAGGTGAGCAACTGATACAGTCGGGGCGCCGCGGTAAACGAGACCCCCGGGGTTTGCTGACGACACCGATAAAGGGATCTGAGCAGAGAAGCAGATGGCGCGTTCTGACACGGAGATGAACGATTCACTGACGCAGTAATGAGATATGAGGGACCGGATGCCAATTGGGGATCAGAAACACGCAAACCCCGATCTGATGACTTTGCAGGGAATAGCACCGAGTGATGCACGTGGCCGCCAGGGGTGCTTATGTGTTTGAGCAGGTCATGGTGGTGTGAAAACTAATTTTTCTCTTTGGAATGGGTTCGAGGAGCGAAACGCAACTGTTCACCACACTGTTCATCTTTGTTTCCTCTCTCTTTGCGGTTGCTGTTGAATGGTTGTTTTTCCTTTTTAAATCATAGGAGGCATAGCTAGTAGCTCAGCTCCGAGTACTGGGCCAGTATTCAGCAGTACTCAGTACCGTCCAAGACTTTTTCTTGCATGCTGAAACTTGCCCTAAACCCCTGATGCTCTTTACTGCCCCCTGTTGACCAGATTCTGTCTGAGCTGCTCTCCCAGTAAAACACCACTGTAGTGTGTGGTCATTCTTTATAACAGCCACGTAGATATATTTCGTTGCCCGGGTGCACTAAGTTACCCTGCAAGTCAGCTCGTGTGCCGCTTTACCGGCAGATGCCTGGGGTCACAGGCGGGCAAGTCAGTCGTTGTCAGTAACCTCTTTTGTTCGGCTGGCCTGTATGGGTAGGACCCAGGTTCGGAGTCCTGCCCCCGGGGTCTATGGGAAGGGATGCCGATTTGAGATGACCTGCTGTGTTCAAGTGGGTGCGGCATTACAGCGAATGATACTTGGATAGATGGGGAATGTTGGCCTGACTGACGTGTACGCGCTTCCCTCCTCGTCTCAACCCGCATGTTTTCCTTCTAGTGAGAGAAGGAGCCTGGGATTAAGCGTCTTTTAATAGCAGCACCTCCAGCTGAAACGGTGTCATTTTACAAGGACCCAGTGGGCCGTGTACTGCAACCTACTTTTGAACCAGTGATGAGAAATGACTCCAGAGAGACACTGATGTCGTGTTTTCCTCACAGAAGACATTTAAACTGATTCATTTAAAATGCATTGCTGTGATGGAACACAAAGCACAGCCCCCCCGCCCCCCAATGATTCAGGTCTCCTGGACAATTTGACACAAGCAAGATGCATTTATTACACAGGACGGCGGACTGACCCAGTCAAGTTGCTGTCTGGTAGACTGTGAAGGCATTCAGCCCCTGGAACCAGACCTTAGAAGAACTTTACTGTATAAGGTGAAAGGTTTATAACGGTTCTCTACAATTCAAATGCCTCCATTTAGCTTTCTGTAGAGGCAGGACTCGCATTGTATGAGCAGCAGGGGGCATAGTAGTCAGAGGCACTGATTTTTTGGAGGTTACAGGTCGAATCCCATCCAGCTCTCCCGCTCTCTGAAAGAAACCAGCGTGTCGCAGTGATTTAAGTGACTAACTTAGTTGCGTGTTTATATGTTGTACGGTCAATAAATTTGAAGTCCGGCCACTGTGTGGCGCTGCCGTGGCCAATCTTAAAACTTATCGACTATCCCCAGTTCAAGTTCTTCAACGACTCAAACAACCCAGATTTGTATCCCACCTCCTGCTCCAACACTGCTGAGCAAGGTTCTTACCCTGAGTTGCTCCAGTAAAAATTACTGTACGAAACGGTGAAATCGGTTTGAGCCGCTCCAGCGAAATGAATGAAGTAAATGTAAAAGCAGTAGGAATAATGACTTGGTGGCAACCGCGTCACTGTGTCAGCAGCCACATTCTTAACAACTTGCATCCATCCTGCAAAGGGAACCAACACATCCATCCCCTATTGTTAATCGCGTAACCCTGAGGAGGGTCACAGCGGCCCAGAGCCCAGGCTGTGAAAATGCCCCCAGATGGGACTTCAGTCCGTCGTGGGGGGACAGCATTTCTGAAGAAATTGTTTTGCAACACGCAAATAGAGACTTTGAACAGCGGCTAAAGTTCTATCACCATAATCCTTTTCACGGGGGACATGTGGGCAGCAGAGAGGTACACTTGGGGGAGCGGCGTGACGATTGTTCAAGTCTCTGCACGTGGCCGTTGCGTGCGAGCTGTGTTATCAACATGTCACAGCACAGCGGCTGTGGCAGCGACTACCCTTCTTAGTAGCTGGAACACTACAACGGTACGCCAGGCCTGGGGAAGCGAGTGACCTCAGCGACAGTCCCCTAGATACGGTGACGTCCATCTCGCTCCTCAGATGGGACCAATTGAGGACAGTTATCTGAACACGAGGAGGATTTTGTCAAAGCTGCGCCTTCATCTCGGCTCTGTTCGTTCGAATTTGCGACTCGGGGGGCGGAATTGGTGCCCCGTTCCAAATGGAGCGTAAAATGGACAAATTTAATCCGGTTCAGCAGAGGTTTTGTACCGAGCGTCCTTCCGGTGAGCGCGGCTCTACGTTTATAGACGGTGTGCTGCTCTTCTCACATCAGTTAGCTGTGTGTCAGCTGCTATTTTGCCTGCAAACCTCAGGTGTGTTTTTCCTTCCGGAGCATATCTGTAGCTGTTGAGCACGTGTAAAGCCGTAATTCTGCCGTGGAAATAGAACTGATTTATTCGGTGTGTCCAGAGGTGAAGTGCAACAGCGCTGCAATCGGCAGTTGCCGACCACGAACACGGCAAGACGGGCGTTCTCCAGCATCGTTCACAAACCGTCTCCCTCATTCAGCGACGAGGGCTTGTCTGTGGGCATTTTTAACCTGCCTTCTTAAGCATTTGCGTTACAAACCATATACAGTAAATCCTAATCTCCCGAGGGTGTATTTTTCTCTTACTTTGCTAGATAAAACTTTTTTTAATCGTCTTACAAATGATAAGGTTGGGCTCCTGCAGCAACATGTAAGGAGTGTATGAGTATGTATGTACGTTGTCCATTGTTTGTACACTCTGGGATGACACATGCGGTGTATCATCAAGTGACTTATTCTTCCCTCCAAATAAAACGGCATATACTTATTTTTTCGGTTAATATAAATAGCTTGTTTGGGCTGCTCTCTCTGTAAGAGGTCACCAGGGTAGGAGGCTGCAGAAGCACTTTGGAACTCCAGCTTACGTCTGCTATTTCTCTGCCCCGATTGTTTGATGTCTGGAAGCGTGTGCTGTGTACTGTTTGTTCGGCTTTAGTCGCTCATTCAGCCAGAGGTTTCCCTGCCCACGTTGCCGCTGTGCCCCTCCTCGCCGTGTTTCTGCAGACAGCCGGGGCGGCTCGCTTTTGTGAATGGCAGAGATGGGCCGCGCCCTGTTTGCCTTCGCTTGTGTCTGCCGTCATGCCACAAGAGAGCCCCCTTGGTTGCCATGGCTACGTTTGCTGCTCCACACTGCGTCCGGTCACTGTAAGAAGGGGACATCAGGAGGGGTGTGCGAAACCTGCTGTTGCTATTGTCGCACGTTACGGTGGTGGGGGGGGGGGGTGTCTGTCGATTTTTATTACAGAAAAGATCTTGAATCGGTGATTTTAAAAATCGATGCAGTATTGCAGAATTCATAGCATTTAGGAAAGGGACCGAAGCACAGTCTACTCCCAGTGGAAGTTTGAAGATAACGTATGTAAATTTGCTAAGAATTAGGGGACACATCTTGTCATAATGTGAGCGTTTAAAACATGGCTATATTGGAGAACTGAAAGTTATTCGTTCATTTGTACGTCAAAGCAGTGGCTAAAGTTGAAGTCCCTCCTTATACAAATCTCAGAGTGTACCCTCACACTCGACAGTTTTCTATACTGAGACTCGATCCCTTTTTGGCTCTCGGTGGTATTTTTGTAGCCCAGATGTTCCCAGTAAATTTCTGTAATTTTTTTTTTCCTCAATGTCACAAACATTTCTCCCTTGGGAATCAGATGAACTTAGCTACAGTCCAAGTTACTGTATCAGTTTCCTATTACTGCCACAGGATGACTGAGCTCTGATATAAGCAGCTAAACAGAAATCTCCTTGTCACAACCGAAGCTGGAATCCACTGCCTTGTCAGAGCTCCTAAAAATAAACAGTTATGTCACAGTAGGTGAAAGTACATATGGGTTGTAAATGTAATTCCAACCAGGGCTGTTGAAACAGAGATTTGCAACCATAGTTATGTGATAACAGAGATCTATCATTAAATCAGACACACTCGATATACTAGAAACAATATGATAAAGTAAGTTGTCCAAAATGTTTCCAGTTGTTTTTTTTTTGCCCTTAGGTACACAGCACCTGATTCATACACTCACTGAAGAGTATATAGTTCCACTAAGAACTGTGCCTTTATCTCAATGTGTGTGAAAGTTTCAACATGTGGTATAAGACAGTTCAAGACTTTCTTATAACGTTTAATGGTACCAAATTGAAGGAAATGCACGATATTGCTGCAGCTGCTAGCAATCAAATTGCTTGGAAAGGAGAAATGTTTTAAGAGGCATGATCATAACCTTGGAGAACTACAACGTGTATTTTTTTCTGACAACAATCATTACGAAGGAAGTTGGCTGTCCACCAAAAGCTTGTTCTCATGTTAACTCTTTTTAGGTCAATAGATATTAGTGAACTATGCTGGAGCGCTACTGCGGTGACATTGTGAAAGTTTACAGCAGCTCACTTTATAGGTCACTGCCTGTCCGGTTTTCAAAAACTACACTTTGTACATTTTCCCACCTTGAGGAGGAGAAGGGAATGTGAACAGATCATTAATGGTTGACACATATTAGGAAAATGGATGAAACGCAACCAAAAAAATGTCGGACAGGCTGAAAAACAGCAAGAATTGGGACGATTTAAAAAAAGAATCATCCCAACGAGGATGGTTTATTTTTCCCTTTTTTGCTAAGAAAATACGACGATTTAACATTTGTGTGCGGTGCGGTCACAAGAACAGCGCTCTCGTTTCACCTCTTCCTTACTGGTCTTCAGATTTTTCTTACGTGGATTATTGCTTTGATCTTATTATCCTGGTTGACGTCTAACTAAATTACGTGCGTTAGAGAAGCGGGGATACGAATGTGAGCCCTGCGGAAGTCGGGAAATAACAGATGCTACTTCGGCTGTGGGTTCCAAGTGAAAATGCCATATGTGTCAGGCTCAGATCAGCTGTGTCGTCCAAGGCTGGATCAGCGGCTGCACACGCACTTGAACGCAACCTTATTGTTTGTCCAGCACACGGTTCCTGCAGTTCGGAACCAAAAGCACGTTTAATCAGAACTAGTTATGGAAAACAATACCTTCCTTGGCAGGGCGGTATGGCAAATTGGAACCTCACAGCACGTGGACCGTAGCTTTGGATGCGGGTTCAAATCTGGATCGGTTTATACAAGGTTTGCATGCTCTGCTTGTGCTGTACCGTGTGCTCTAGTTTGCATTCGCACTCCGAAAGCAGGTGAATTTGGGACGTTAAATAGTTCTTAATGTGTTTGCGTGTGTGTGACTGCCCAAGGTGTACCCTGCCTTCCAGGTTATGTTTCTGGAAAAGGCTCCAGAACACCGTAATTCTACACTGGATGACTAGTTATTGATAATGAATAAATGAATGACTATCCTCTGTAGGTGAGGCTTTTGTTGTGAGGGAGGTTAAAAAACTCAAAGGCCTGTCCCACAGGTTCCACGCCCTGCACTACAGTTTCCACCTCCTCCTTTGTTTGGTACTCAGTCCACGTTTGGGTTGTTCGGGGCACGTGTGCCACAGAGGAACCTGCAGAAAGCTTGGGTATCTAGCAGATGGTGCTGGAAGGGTCGGCGCTGCCAGGCTGCTGAGCGATTGCTCTTTTATTTGGTGCCGTAAGCCCTCCTCGTATCGTCTCCAGCTTGGATAAGGGGGTAATTTTAGGCCAGAGAGCCGCAGGCCGGGACAAGGCTCTACTGAAGTGATCCAGCACACGCTGTGCGTTGGCAACGCAGCAGTTCCACAGCGAACAGCCGCGCTTTGACCTTTTCCACTCGATGGTTAGGAAGATGGCAGTGACTGTGTTATTATATGTTATTATCTTCTGAATCATGAGACAGGGGCAGCTGCCGCTGTCACGCAAGAGGCTCGCCCTACTCGTGCGGATTCGTTGTGTAATTCTGGTTCAGAGTTGACTTCCTAACAACCGCTTGTTATGAGTGAACTGTACCCACCCATCTGATCACTAACACCCACCATTCCGGCGACCCCCGTAACACCGGCGCGTCTTCGCTATACAGTAACAATATACACTGGTTTGGAATTCCGTGAATCCGCTTAAACGTCATCGGCGATTCGACCAATCAGGTAAAAATATGTTAAAACACGACGTCGTAAGTCAACCCGGAGAAGGGGTGCGCGCGTGTGTTCGACGTCTGATTTAAAGCCAGATGGAATTATTTTGTCGTTTATTGGATCATTCCGGGTGCCGGACTTGTGTGCAAATATTATAACACAGGACTTTGTGCGGTTTTCTGTTCGAAAGCGGAAATTGTGTTCGGTGGGACTGTGTGGGGCCCCCCCGCCGTTCGCGCACACGTTCGTTTTCCCCGCGGCGGCGCCGGAGCAGCGTGTCGGAGGCGCGCGCTGTTTGCGGGTCGTCAGGAGAACTTCTGTGAAGACGCGATGGCGGCGTCTTCTGCGCTTTTTCGCGCTGCTTTGTCGTTCCGCACGGCGCGAAGGAGCGAGAAGCGGGATTAAAGCGGGCAGGCGGCGGCGGAGGAGACGTGTGTGCGGGACTGTAGGGTGAGTGAAAACGGCGGTTTTCTGTGGCTGGGTCGCGCGCGCGCGCGCTCGCTCGCTCGCTCGCTCGCTCCTCGTGCCTCGGGGCACCGATACCTGTGAATTGCAGTAATAAACAACACGGAATAAGAAACACGCAGCTGTCAGGTTTGATTCCTCTCGGAAAGGCGCTAACGCCGGTGAAAAGACAATGCTCGCTGGTCATGTTTCTGAATATGTCGACAATGTGTTTTAATTTTCGCCTGAATTTGCGCGGGTGGCTCCTTTCCCTGTAAATGTTTTAAAACGCACACCTGAGTGGTTGCGGGAAAAACCCGCCGTGTGTTTACCGACTCGCTGTTTTAGGGCTGTGGGCCACAGAGATCTTCTGTTTGAAAGAGGTTCCCTGCAGCTATCAGACAGGAAACATTGCAGTTCTCTTATGTTCTTCGTAAGGTTGACGTGCAGAGGAAAGGTGAGTTACCGGCGTGGGTTAGAGCTGCCGTTGGACTGGGATGTTACAGGTGTGACTCCCACCTCCTGCTGTAATTCTCTACAGCAAGGTACCAACCAGGACTGGAAATGTAAAAATTACCCAGCTGTATAAACGGGTAAACCGGTGTTAGAAACTTAACGGTGTCACTTTGAGGAAAGTGAATAAATGGAATGTAATGCACAGAACTTCCCTGCTTTTCTCAAGAACCTGTCAGGTGTGGTGGGGATCAGCAGTAATGTAAGATATTAGGAGACACATAAAGCCTCACTTGAATGTTGGGTGACAGGGGGCTTCCCTTTTAAAAAAAAAAAAAAAAAAAAAAACCCACATTTCCAACATTGAGTTTTGTAATGAACTGTGATTTTTATTTGGATTTTGTGAGCACAGTTGTGTGTTCCCACACATTCGGGGCTGCTGGAGCACGTGAAGACAGGCAGAGCTGTCAGGTACAGCGTCCAGACTCGGAGAGACTTGGACGGTCGGTCCTCATGTTTGGCCGAAGCGAGATGGTCTGTGCCCAACACACCTGCTGAGTCAGAATACAGCTTGGAGTCTGGAAATGCTTGAAGGTGAACAGAAATTCCAACAAAAATAAAGACGTTCAGCAAAAAAGAATCTTTTGGCTTTTTTCCAAAACAGGGAAGAAGGAGTTGCTGAAGAGTTTGAAAATGATCCTGTAAGGAAGCAGTTTAACACATAATCCTTGAGTCTGTTTGTAGCGGTTGTGCATTTGTGACAATGACATCTTCTTACGATTTTTTAAGGACAAAAACAAGAGGTTGGCACAAAGTCAGGCTGTTTCTTTACTAACTCATGGAAAATTTCACTTCTGCTGCAACTAAAGTCGGAGGTTTTGCTTAGCAAGGATAAGGAGTGGACTTTTTTACTACAGTTAAAAGGAGACCTTTTTGGAGATGTAGAAATTCCTCTGTTGGCACCAGCCATTTGCTACAGCAGTACGTCTAATTTTCACACCCCCCCCCCCCTTTTTGCTGGGTCTGAACCACTCATTGTAGTGATGTTTCTGGTTTAACCTTGCGGATCCTGATATTTGTTTAACAAAGAAAAACGTAATGAAAATAAACAGTGAGCCAATGAGATAAGAGCCTCAAAATTTACAAATATCATAGTATGTCATCTGAGATAAGGAGTTCTTTCTAGCTGGCTGCAAGGTATGTGTGTTTAGGGTCAGCAGGTGGTAAGGAATTTGGCTTTGAAGAACATAGCCAACATTTTTCACGTTTAACATGAGCCAGATTCTCATGTCCTGACATTACCGCTTGCTTTTTGTAGTTTGAATATGTGTACTGCTTTTTCTGTTTGCCAGTTTGCATTTTTCCAGTGTACACAGGCAAGTTGTTCCTTGAACCCAGTAGTATGAACTACTTTCTTGAAGGTACTTTGCAGTCTTTCTATGCTGTCAGGAGGCTTCCTCAAGTATTCAGAGGCGTTCGTGTGAAAACAGCTTGCAGTTCTGTTTCTGCTAGTATTTATTTCAACCTTTTTTTTTTTTTTTTTTTTTTTTTTTTTTAAAATTCCTGNGGCTTCCTCAAGTATTCAGAGGCGTTCGTGTGAAAACAGCTTGCAGTTCTGTTTCTGCTAGTATTTATTTCAATTTTTTTTTTTTTTTTTTTTTTTTTTTTTTTTAAAATTCCTGAGCTGTTTCCACATTTGTGTAATCCTGTTCCAAATGGAGCTCCTTCCATCTTTGCCCTGTCTGGACTCTTGTGGACATTTTAATGATGCATTCCACTGAACTCCTGAGTAAGAATAGCTGTTCTTCTAAGGCGGTCGTGGGGGGGTGATGTAATGACCACATGTTGAACGTGGCTCGTGAAACATCGCTGCTGCCAAACGCTGACTACCAAGACTCTCCAAGCCCCCCACCCGCTTATTGTGTAAGGGGCAGATAAGGACTAGCCAGCCCCAGCTGACGCGTGGCCCGTGTTGCTGCTCACGCAGGCTTGGAAATGCAGAGGAATTTCCTCTCCCTCCACAGCCCCTGATGTACGCTTCCTTAGCGACGGTTGTCAGGGATGCCAGTCGACCGCAGTGCCAGGCCAGCAGGCGCCTGCTTCTTTGCTGCACTGGAAGGGTTTCTCTTGATTAATTTTGGTCCTTTTTCAGAGTTTGTCTATTTATACTCCATCTGGTGAAAAATGTGTTGGTTTGGGTTCCAGTCACCCAGCCGCCTCCCACGGCTGACTCTTTTTACTGAGCTTCAGAAAGTGGTCCGTAAAGGGCCTCTATTTATTTCCAATTGATTTCACATTGTCTGCGTGCAACTGCAGCACGTGGGCATTCTTTCCCGAAAGAGGGGCGCTCTGAACAGCCCGATGAATCCGATAACTAATACAGCGTTGCCTCTAATAAGGTGACCGCAAATGGAGACGAGACTGTCCGCGCTCCGTGAGCTGCGGTTCGTTCGACGCGCTGCCTTTTTTTCCTAAGTAAATCCTGCTGGCCACGTTGCCCTGTGAGCAGCAGAGAGACGACTGTGTCGAAGCGCCGATTCCTGGTCGTTCCGGTTAGGTCACGGTACCGGTCTCTGCTGGAGACACTGGAGAAAAGTGTTAGTTGAATGAATAAATGCGAATGGGTGCTGTAGTCTGAGGTTGCTGTCATTGTTATGGAGGTGCTCCGCAGCGTAGTTCTTGATGCTCTGCAAAGCCTGGAGCCGTGGCCTGGGATGGGCTCCAGGACAGTTTGTCTCCAGGTGGGCCCTCTCCAAGTGGATCACGGCCTTCACGGACTCTTCTCCTCGTAAGTGTTTCGGCAATGCAGGGAGCATACGTATGGAAACTAAAATAGTTTTTTTTTTTTTTTTTTTTTTTTTTTGTGGAAGTGCTCATTTCAAAGTAGTTTAACACAGCTTTGTGGGTTTATACATTTAAGTTGGTAGCACTGAGTTTATTCTTGTCAGACTCTGCATGGGCGACTTTGTGTCCAAATCGACGACGTTGCGAAGCTCCGCAAAGTGAATGCAGTTTGATCTGCTTCTGTAAAGAAAGGTTTTCCTAATGTTTTTGAAAATTATCTGAAAGCTTTGCAGTTTAATTTTTTTTCCACATTTACAGCAAAATGTTGACCTGCTTTATCGGTGGCTTCAACAAACCCAGGACACCATAGCTGAGGATTAGAAGTGCTCCTGTTGGCCTGGGCCTGTGGGTTTGCCGTTTGTGTTGCGTCTGAGGGGATGGGGTGGGAGACGGCAATGGAAACGCTTTCATTAACCTTTCCATCTTCTGTTCCTGGGTATTCATTTAGCAGTAAGCACTGAAGGATATTGAGTTGGCAGCTGTATCTGCGACTTCAAGATTTAAAGTCATGCTGATGGTCAGGAGGCAAGGTGATTTTTCTCTGGGGTTGGGGGGGGTTGTCTTGTAATCGCAAATGCAGCAAGGCTTTTAAGTTTCCTGTATGATTCACCAAAAAGCATGAAATGTCACAGAGCAGCAAGAGGGTTGAGTTTTCTCCCTTTCCCCTCCATTTTAATTCACTGCACAGCTTGTGGTTACCTTGAGTGTCTGCAGTTCTGTAATTCTTCTGGAATTCCATTTGGCAATTTTGGCTTTTGCGTGCATGTCTCAAAGCTTAAACTTTAGCTGTGAACATGATTCATTAGAGAGTTCTGTGGAGTAAGCCGTTTTGAGATGTTCTGTTCGTCTGTAGGGAGACCTCTTGGATGCTTTCCTCAACAGAGAGCTGCGGAGGTGTTCAGCATGTAAACAGGGGTATAATCTGTCGCAGCATCTTGGTTGTTCTTGCTGCTCAACTTGACAGTGATTGTCAGGGCTGCCCCAGAACTCAAGTTTGGTGGTGTCTCCATGTCTTGCTCTCAGAGGGATGGAAGAACAGTAAGTGAGGTTTTTCCATGTCTCCCCAATGAGAGTCCCCTACCAGACCTGGAATGAATCAAGCTTGCCCGTGGGTGTCTTTCTTTTTTTTTAAAAGGTTGAAAGCATAAGATAACACCACCACACATTTGCATGGCCAACTGTCATTGTGAAGGCAGCCATGCAAATGTGTGAAAATGAAATAGAAATCTGCTGGTCTACTGATTGAATGCACCACGGGATGGTTGAAGGGCTAGGTTATGTTCGTCTCGGTGCTGGTGGTGTCTGCTGCATCTGCTGTGTGTCCGGTGATGTTACTCTGAATATGCAGTGCAAAAAGGGAGTCTAAAGGCTCTTGGGGTTTGAGAATTTGCTTGAGTGTCACTTAGTCTCGATGTGTCTGTAAATTGCGTAAGTAAACCACTTTGGAACATCTAGTGGAATTGTCACTGAGGGAAAAATTGGTTTGTTAAGCTGCCTCTATTGGAAATTCCTTGTTGAGGGACCTGAGGGGTGCAGCTGAGCGGAGGGTTTCTGGCACGATAGACTGGGAAGCTGTTTAAGGAGAAACCTGAGCTCCGTGTGTTCTGAGATGTGTTAACAATGAAAGCAACGCAGTTCTGCAACAACTGTATATATGCTGTAACAACAGTCACCAGTTTGATATTCTTTTCACCCAGTGAACACTGTCTGCAGGAGGCCAAATAACATCACTGACCTGTCAGTAGAACCTCTTTCCGAGTTGCAAAATCCTGCAGCCCCAGAATGGTTTTTAGTGCAGATTTATTCCTGAAATATAGAAAGGAATAGTGAATTTATTCCATTAACTGCAGTTCTATCCGACCCCATCCCACATGTGCCCCAAAATCATCCTACATGATACGCAGTAAAGTAAAAAGTTGTGTAATATATGAAAAATATCCTTAACTAATAATTTTTACTTTTTAACTAATGCTTTTATTTCAGAAAACTCATAATGATACAAGCCTTGGAGTGGCTTGAGGAAGGTGGTGGTGGTAGGGGGTGGAGGAGACTGATGGAGTGAGTGATGTTTTCAGATCTTAATGCCATTGAATCTGTCAAGGAACAGATGGATTGTAAATGAATCAACTAAGTATTAACTAAATAGAACTTAAATGGTCTTGAACTGCTGTTGGGGACAGTGGGCGATGATGCAGGACAGGAAAAACACCCGTATGTGTGAGTGTGTTTTTTACAGCGGAGCAGACACTGAGACCGACTGCATGCAAGGTCTCCTCGCAGGCCTACGTTTTCGGGAGGTCAGCCGAAAGGTGGCTCTCTTGTTTGAGTCCACGCCCCGGCTTCTGGGAAGGGCTGGCAGAAAATATGACTCAGCGCTGTCCCAATATTTAATCCAAAGAGGAAAATGGGGGTTTCTATTTATACACAAAGTATATGCCTCCATTTCCTTCACAAAGAAACTGTTACAGCCTATTAATCGCCCATAAAAACACTTCAGGTCCTTAGTTACAAATATTTTAAATTGTTTCTGTCAAGGTATTTTAAGGATTTTCATGCAATGACTCATCTGAGTCTAAGGGCTAAAGTATGTAATGGGATGAATTTTTATAAAGTCCAGATGGGGGAACTGTAGAAACAGATAGATAGCGGCTGGGTACGGGACCATTTTTCTACTGGTAGCGCTGTTTTTTGTGGGTGAAGGTGAAAGTTAAACCTTTTTGGTTTTCTTCTAATCAAGCGCTCCAGAAACAGGAGGATGGGACCACGTGGTGTCTGCACAGCTCCACCTTCCCTGAGTGACCTCTCCAGGATGGTGCCAAGAGGGGACGTGCACAACTTGTCTGAACATGGGTTGCACGGCGCTATTTTTAGAGCCAGGAGTGATGCAATCCCACACGTACCATACCACCACACAAAAGCACACAGTGTGTCCAGATGCCCAAGGCAAATAATGGCAGCATAGTGCAGCTTAGGACTGTGGGGGCCCTCAACTCAGCTGTCTTCTGATTCTGAGTCCTCCTTCATTTTTGTCTTTTTAACCTATGTAGTTGTGTGACAGTTGGAATTGTCCACTTATTGAAGGCTCGGTTTTTGGTTTATGTTAATGTGTGCGGTAGATATGGTCCACTATCTCCGTGCCGGCCACACGGATACATAGGTCTGGCTTTTAAACTTTGAAACTTTGGACCTGGTAACTGAATCCATACATATAATGAAGTGAAGTCAGCAGGTTTCCATTATCGAGTAATGAAGATATGTTGGTGTTAGGAGTGGCTGTGTTTTGTTTTGCTTTCTAACATTAGCAGCAGACATGTTTGAATGTTCTTCTTGGTGCTTCCAGAGAACATAAACCAAAATTAACTTAATGTTTCTTCACTGGAAATCTGGCACTTCGACGAAAGCTTCAGCAATGTTTTGATATCTCTAAGTGAACACCGCCTAAGAAATTGGCACTCACAGTTTTCAGTAGCGGGTAATGCCTATGATTCATGTGGAAACACCCTTTAGAAGTTCTCCACGTGCCACCGCACAGGTGAGGTCACGCTGCCTGTGTGTTGTCGACGAGCGGGTGAGAACGTGGCACGCTCACAGCGGGTAGCTTCGGCTTTAACCGCTTAAGAACAATTGTGAGTTTGGTCTCGTCTCGCGTACCGTACATATTCAGCTCAACTATAAATGGCACAGCAGCATGTCCTGGAGCAACGCGATCCTGAGCAAGGCAGCCTCTGCACGATATCCCAGCTGTTTGATGGGACCAAAATTTGGGACATGCACCCTGGTTGTGGGCCTTTACTGCTTTCTGTAAATTCACCAGTTGCAGTGACTGCACGCAAATGTGTGTGCAGCATATTATTCAGTGTGAAATTAAGAGAAATTCAAAATTAAATATTGACGCCGGCCTTTTTGCTTGCTGATGATACCGTTTTACTTTTTTGTAGCTTTGTGCATATTGATACGCCGTTTTCTGTTTGGAGTAGGGGATGGTATTACCGTCACCTAATGGCCTGGTTAACGTTGATGAATTCCCCGTAGTGTTTATGATTTATTCTTTTTTATTTTTTTTGTTTGCTTGGATGGCCTAGTTGTGAGTTGGCCAGCGAGCACTCGTTGTCGTGTATGGGCATCTGTGCGTATCGGAGACGTGATCTCGCAGAACCGTGCGGAGGGGAACGTTCCAGAGGTTCTAGCATGGGCTGCAGAACTGTGATCCTCAATTTTAGTGTGGGGGGAGCGATTTCATATTTAAGCGGTTTAAACTGAAATATCGTGGAGGAGAGATACGCATGCCTGTGTCGCAGCATGCTTTTGGTAGGTCCCTTGAGTGTGTTCTCGCACGGGGCGGTGTGATGGCGATTGATTTGGGAGCTGCGACCATCTCAAACCCGAGCAGCACCGTGAACTCTAGGCAGGCTGCCCTGTACGGAGCAGGCTGGAGGAAATGGTGGTAGCTTTCATCTCATCTGCTGACACAGCCTTTTCTGGTCTCTGAGGTCTAGCCAAGGCCAGAGGCCCTTCTTCCTGCCTGGGTGAAGTTGTGCTGGAGAGCGGTGTTTCCATGGCAGCAACGTGGCAGCCGGAGAGTGTTTTGGACAGTGCCGTCTGTGCACGGTGCCGCTCCTAGGGAGTGCAGTCCCTGCTGTGGGCTGTGGTTTGGCCATTGGCTCAGCTCCAGTGGGACGGCCCACAGCAATGTGGGAGGCCTGGCAGGGTCCTATGGATTGACTACGCTTAACTGTCTGAAGGAGAACTTCCAGCAAAGAGGCCTGTGCATGAATGCTGTTGGGTCATTCTTGTCCAGGACAAGAAGTGTTAACTGCAGTTTCATTATTTTTGTCTTTCCCATATTGGGAACTTCTAAGCTGATAATTTGCGGAGAAGGACTGCCCTCCACCCTGATTTATGGCTCCAGTTGCGTGTTGGTGTACTCGAGGTTGTAACCTCGTGTGTGCGCCGTGTGACAGCTTTATGAAAGAGATGGGTTATTTGTGGAGTGGACTCAGATTTAAATCTGCCCTGTGTTTGAACTTTGCCAAATCAGTGCTCTTGATGGATAAATTTAAATTTGACTTTTTTTTTTTTTAAAGTTGCACAAGAAACCATAAAGTATTGTTATTCAAGAGGTTGAATTTCTCCTCTGTTAGCGCTTACTGCCAACCATTTAATCCAACCGTTTAAATGCCATGCAATGTTATTAATGTGTCATATTTACTTTGACCTTGTTTTATTATTTTGGTCAAACAGAAAACTGTTCAGTGTGAATTTGCTGGTGATCAGGAGAACCTTTTGAAACCAGAACCATTTACAAGAAAAGTATGACACAACCCCACTATGTGAGAAGCAACCTTGTTTCTTTCCTTAACAATCTGGCCTATTTTTTGCTGCTGGTGCCGTGGAGGGCAGCGTTTGTTTTTAAGTCAGGTTGTCAGGTACTCTGTGATACTGTCATTTCCTGCAGGCAGAAGAGCCCCTGTTCACCCAGCACTCCCAGTGTCTGCTGGTAGTCTGTCTTTGTTCTCTTGGTCTGCCTCGTGGAAGTGGGACTTCCTGTCTCTGGGAGTGCCACTCCTAGATAAGAGGTCAAGACTACTTTGGACAGGCTATATTTTTTAAAACTCTCTTCTCTGGTCGAAGGAATGACCTTGCCCCGATTCTTTCTTGCATGGTTTGGAGTACAGTTCTTGTTGGTGGTTTGTACGAAAGTTCCTGTAGAGCCTACATTGCTCACATATAAGCGAAGACTGGTGTGTTATTTTTATGCGTATCCAGTCTGAAGCACAGGAAAAGACTGAAATGGGTATAATTACATGATGTGGAAGTAAGGGGAGATTTGGATCTTATGCAGAGAATCAAAATCTGCTTCTTCCAAATTTCTGCCATTGACTGTAGTCCTTGTGGAAAGCTTTTGTTTCCTTTGAAGTAGTCCTCTTCCACTAGTCTTGTGGGGTAGGAAAGAGAATTTGACTTTTATCGTGCATTTGTCTAGTCTTGTTTCTGATGGGTTTCCTGTTTGGCACACAACTGTACTGGTGATTGAATAAGAGCAGAATTGTGTGCTTTTGGACTGGCAAGGACTTCTGTGTTGGCTTTGTCACAGTCAAGCACATATTGCTTTGTTTTTATTCACTTGTGCATTGTTCTCTTCCCTTCTCCTCACAGACCAATGATGTACAAAGGTGGGAGCAGGCACTGAGGCAGAGAGCAAGAGGAAAGCGATCGAAGGGGCAGGGCTCCTGTCCCAGACGCCATGGATGACGGGCGTGTAGCTGACACAGGCCAGAATGTGAACCAGTCCCACGTCCTCTTTGACCGCTTTGTTCAGGCATCCACCTGCAAGGGGACTCTCAAAGCCTTCCAGGAGTTGTGTGACTTCCTGGAGCTGAAGCCTAATGAGTACCGGATCTTCTACCACAAACTCAAGACCAGACTAAACTACTGGAAGGCCAAGGCCCTGTGGGCAAAGCTAGACAAGCGGGCCTGCCACAAGGACTACAAGAAGGGTCGTGCATGCATCAACACCAAGGTAACCGTGGCCTCCGTCTAGCATACCTTGTCAAAGTTTTTATAGTTCAGCTTGTTTCTTGGAATTGCTGGATCAGTTAATCTCTGGCTGTTTATCTTTTGTGAATCAAGTCATCGATTTGATTACGACCCCCTTCCTCCCCTTAGTGTCTGATCATCGGCGCAGGGCCATGCGGCCTGAGGACAGCCATCGAGCTGGCCTTCCTTGGGGCGAAGGTGGTGCTGCTAGAGAAGAGGGATGCCTTCTCCAGGAACAATGTGCTCCACCTCTGGCCCTTCACGATTCAGGACCTGCGTGGCCTGGGGGCCAAAAAGTTTTATGGCAAATTCTGCGCTGGTGCCATTGACCACATCAGTGAGTGAAGAGCCCTTTGTGCGGCCTTCTTCATCCCATGGATTCATTGTTAGACCACAGAGCTGTTCTGTTGTGTGAGGAACAGGTCTGAAAGGCATTTCTACGTAGGAAAGGGACCTAGAACCTAACAGATCTAATCTCGGCTTTCTAAAGGCCAACTCTGAGTTCTGCCTTGACTCTGATCTTTCTGCAGGTATCCGTCAGCTTCAATTGATGCTGCTAAAAGTTGCTCTGCTGCTGGGTATTGAGATCCATGTGAATGTAGAGTTCAAACGACTGGTTGAGCCACCGGAGGACCAGGAGAATCAAAGTAAGCTGATGGTGTTTATTCTCCTCCTACTGTAGTCATTGACAATGGGCACGTGCTTGGTATTTATCTTTGTATTTAGAACTTAAAGAATGTCTTTACCTTCCCTGTGTCCGTTTTTTTGTGTGAGTAATTCCTTGTGCTTTTTGGAGAGTTAACATTTTGTCCCTCGTGTGTCACAGGAGTTGGTTGGAGAGCAGAAGTTCATCCAAGGATACACCCTGTAAATGAGTTTGAGTTTGACGTCATCATTGGGGCTGATGGCCGAAGAAACACTCTGCCAGGTAACAAGGGAAACGTGTTGGAAGTATTCGATTACCCCAACGAGAAGAGGACAAGAGCCTTGTAGTCCCCTGGGGGGAGCTGGGACCGGCTGAATCTTTTGTTCGTTGTAATCTTACACATACTTCTCGTCCCACTCGTCCTCCGCATGTCCTCAGATACTGTATCCAGGAGAGTCTTGCTGTATGTGGATCATTGCAGCAAAGTTCAAATTGATTTGTTTATCTCTGTATTATGACTAACTCCTACAGTATGTGCTGCCTTCCTTGTCTGCTGTCTGTTTAGCGGCCGAAAGCTCAAAGTCTACCTGGGATGCATTATATGGTTATATTTAGCAAGGCCAAATAGGAAGAGAAATTTGGAGGAACGTGTATCATTCAGGTTAAGTGGCTGGTTTGATGTAATAGGAGATGATTTAACATTGCTGGAATAAGCAATTATTAATGGAGTTATGATTTTTGATATCCTGAGAATAATGGGAGCCTTGTCATCTTCTCTGACGTTGTCAATAAGATTTGTTGATGCATTACCTTTGGCACGATGCTTCCAGGGTTTCGTCGGAAGGAATTCAGGGGCAAGCTGGCCATCGCTATTACAGCCAACTTTATTAACCGTAACACAACGGCCGAAGCCAAGGTGGAGGAGATAAGTGGTGTCGCTTTTATCTTCAACCAGAAGTTTTTCCAAGACTTGAGGGAAGCCACAGGTCGGTTATGATCGACTTTAATTTTCCCAAACAGTTTCTATGTTGTTAGTTACCTATGAAAGGTTAACGCTTAAACTTAGTAGAAATGCTGTATTATGCTTTTTTTGTAAAGAGACCTTTTCAAAATATGCTGACATTGTTGGTGATTATGAGGGCATCTCTAATTCCTCCCCAGTTTGCCACCATGTCTATTCAGTTCATTCATTCTTCTCTAGAGGACAGTAAACCAGAATATTAGAACTTAATTGTGGACAGACGAGTTTGTCAATTAACAGAACATAATAAGTTTGTGCCGACAATACGGCGTAAAAGCATCCCTCCGCCAAATGAGGGTCTGTGCTGGGGGGAAGAAAGTATGGCTTCCTGGCCAGGAAAATAACACGTTTGCCTCTGATTCTTAGGAATTGACCTGGAAAACATTGTCTACTACAAGGATGACACTCATTACTTTGTCATGACTGCCAAAAAACAGAGCCTGCTTGAGAAGGGAGTCATCCTCCATGTGAGTGATCAAAACCCCTTCTTTTTTTTTGATGGTGGTTTTTGGGGGGGGGGGGGGGCGGGGGTGGGGGGGGGGGGCTAGGGGAAGGGGGCGAGGCACCACCCCCATGGCCGAAGGTNTGGGGGGGGGGGGGGGCAGGGCTTGTGGAGGTCTGGGGCACCTATGAGGCCTGCCAAATGGAACAGTGCTGCACAGGACACAAACAGACAACTCGGCCAAACTTAATGAATTTGTGTCCCTGGACTGCACTTCAAACAATGTGACACAGTCCTGTTTCCTGCTGTGATCTGTTTTTTTTTTTTTTTTTTTTCAAATATTTTTAGGAAATAAAAAGCTTGAAGAAACTTAACAGCTTTCTACGTTTGTCGTTCTCTCTTGAAATGGGTTTACTTAACGTTTCGTAAGCTAGCTTTTTGGTTGCGTGGCGGTTAATCGCTGGGCTTCTGGTTTAATTATGAAATATTTCTAACATTAATGTTGTCGGTCTTCAGTTGATGATGATAGATGTGAGTACTTTTCTGTGCTCTGAAACTTAAGTGCTTGCTGTAAATTGCTGTAGAAAAGGGGAGCTGCATGCATCAGACAGCAGGCAAAGGGCAGTGTGGGGGAACACCAGGAAGCTGCACAAACAGGCAGTCTCTCTGAAGGGTCCTGTAGGGTCCAGAGCGCAGTGCGCCATGCCCACTCTGGGCATGAGATTGAGGACCAAATACGGTGGTGCTTTTAAATGCTTCAGCGGTGATGATTCCTCAGTACAGCTGCTCTTTGGACTCCCAGGCCTCACTGGGTGATGGCCTTACCTTTTCCTCCTCACAGCTCCTTTTCCTGCAGAGCACCGTCAACACCCAGCACCACCTGCCAAGTGCAAAGAATGTGCCTCTTAGCACCCTGTCTGCAGTGTGTAAAATAAAAAGTTTGCTTAGGATTGACTGCAGAATTTGCGGTGCCTCTTCCCAGATCACAGTGATTTCTCTGTTTGCTTTTGAAAGTCAACGATAGATTTCAGGTGCTGTCACACAGGTTATGCAGTGAAATCGGACTCTTCTGGTGCTAGTGTTTTGTGCCTGGCACCCCTGGGTCACGGCAGCATAAAAACAGTAGCATAGAGAGATTTTAAGTACAGTTTATCCACAGACATAAAGTAAGGACCAAAAATTGCTCTGTTTCAGAAGTGTGGTAAAAGTACCTTTGCCAAGAAGCCAACTCTCCAAAAAGGTATCCAGAGTCCGTTTGAGTCGTCAGACTAACGTATTTTCCGCACTGTAAGTCAGTGGGTCTCCCCCTCCCAGTCTGCTGTGACTTACACTCCAGTGTGACTTTCATAACAAAAAAAAAAAAAAATCTGGATACGATCTACTGTATTGTGTAACATGTTACCTATACTGGTAGTTTTGTTATAACAGAGTTGCAATAGACCTAAAATGCTGCTAACCAAAAGCCGAAAAAGCTACACTGCTGAAATCGCTGTACTATTTCGTCAACACCGGTGAGGACTTGGCCCACTGTGTTTGAAACGGGCCACGTCAAAATATAGTGTACACTGTACACTGATATTTAAATGTTTGTTTAGGCTACTTGTTTAGATGTCAAGGCCTGTATGCTACTGTAAAGTCACCCATTGTAATTTTAGTAATGTTGTATTTTTAATTAAAACATGATGAACTATTAGTGAACGAATTTGCATATCCACCAGAGTGTACGCTGCAAGATCCGTTTTTAATCAGTCTATGTGGAGCGGTTATGAATATAAATCCATGGCTGGAGTAGGAAGCCCATTCATTGCATTGTGCCCCTCCTGGTAAAATACCCGATATGTGCAACTTGTACTCCGGTGTGACTTATGGTCTGGAAAATACAGTAAATGTTACATTTTCTAGCAGAAAAATCACGACTTGGATCATCCACATACTGTTTTGTATAGAGGGGACTACTGCTATTGGATTGTTGAAACAAAACACAAAAGCTTATACAGGTATGGGTTTTTTATTCGTTTGTTTATTTTTTTAAAACATGTATGCGGGTTGTCTATCTCCAAATCGGTCTCCACCTTTGAGCGTGTCTACACGTCCTTATTCTGCATGTTAGTTTAAAGGAGGATGTCTTGCTTTCAGCAGTGTGACTCGAGCTGTGCCTCTTGCAGGACTATGCTGACACTGAGATGCTGCTCTCCCGCGCCAACGTGGACCAGACGGCTCTGCTGGCGTACGCACGCCAGGCCGCCGACTTCTCCACCAACCACCAGCTGCCCAAGCTGGACTTTGCTATCAACCACTACGGACAGCCGGACGTGGCGATGTTCGACTTCACGTGCATGTACGCGTCAGAGAACGCCGCCCTAGTGCGCCAGCGCAACAGCCACCAACTGTTGGTGGCACTGGTGGGGGACAGTCTGCTGGAGGTGAGGGGGATGGGAGAGAGACTGTATGGGAGAACATAAGTGTGAAAAAGGAGCCAGGTACATTCGTTGGGTTTTTCTGCAGCCTTTCTGGCCCATGGGCACTGGCATCGCGAGGGGCTTCCTGGCTGCCATGGACTCGGCGTGGATGGTGCGCAGTTGGGCACAGGGAAACTCTCCCCTGGAGGTGCTGGCTGAGAGGTGAGGCTGCTTGCTATATTCTCAGGACAGGATCAGCTCTGGGTCGACTTTCTAGTGCGGTTTTACAGGAGGGAGTTTAGACACTCCAGCTCAAACGTGTACTGCAGTATCTTATACCATGTCTTCTGGATTATACGTCGCATAGCCTAAATAAGCACATTTGGAAGGGCCGTTTTATTGAATCGGACTCATGAAAACCACACTACTGGTCGCTTAAGATATGGAGGAACGGAAGTAAGTATCGTTGCCTCGTTCTGCGTGTGGGGTGCAGACACCCAAAAAACATGCAAACTCCACACATCCTGCGCTGGATTCAAACCCCACAGCATTGAAGCAGCCCAGGAGCTGCGAGGTGCTGGCTTAACCTGCTGTGCCACCGTGTCCCAGAAAATGCACGTATTTGATGGAGGGGGTAAAAAAATAACCAGATAAGTCACCATGGAGTACAAATTGCGCATAGCAAGTATATTATCAGTAGGAGGGCAATGCACTGAATGGGTCACACTGGACTGTAAGTCACATCAAACCGTGAGGTGTGGGGGTGGGGGAGATGCAACACGCAGTCAGGAAACTTATTTAAATTCATTCACTTTTCTCCAAAGTGACTTGCGTTGTTAAGCTACTTGCATCGATTTAGCCATCTATTCAGCAGTATAATTTTTACTGTTTCAATTCAACATAAGTAGCTTGTTCTAAGGTATGAGAAGGTACAGCAGACGTATGGTTTGAACCGACAGGAGTTTAGCGTTTTTCTTTTTGCCCTTCCTTAGGGAGAGCATCTATCGCCTGCTTCCTCAGACCACGCCAGAGAACGTCAGCAAAAACTTCAGCCAGTACAGCGTAGACCCCACCACACGCTACCCCAACATCAGCCTGCACTTCCTGAGGCCCAACCAGGTGTGTATGCCACACATTCTCTTCTCTTGCCGTTTTCCTATTAAATGAGATGTTATTCCGGATGACTTTGCAATGGTGGCGATGTTTCGGTGGGTTTTACAGGTAAGACACCTCATAGACACAGGAGAATCGAGAGACCTGCGCGTCGACATGGAAAACGTGGTCAACGTTTCATCGCCGAAATTAAAGCGAAACGGTAGGCGGCTTTCCCTGTCTGCAGTTGAGAGCTGGAGTGATCTTCCGTTTCGGTCGTCTTGCAGTCAGTCACCAATGGCCTGTATTGCATTATGGTTTGTACCTCAGACTTGTTGAGGTATAGTTTAGATGTTGTTGGTGCTAAACAAAAAAAATCCCTAAGCTGTACTTTTTAGTCCAACTGATGAGTGACACTGTGTCATTCTTATTTTAGACAGTTGTGAATCTGACAACAGCCTGGAAGGTAATGTTATAAACCACTCGAATCAAAATGCACGAGATGCTTCCTCCCCAAGACAAGAATGGCTAACCATTGTGAATTTATTATTTTGACTTGCATCAGTTTCCTCTAACACATAATTATTACATAATAAATATAACAATGCTGTTAGAGCACATACCTCATGTTCTGGGTGTTTTTTGGGAAGCATCTTAATAGTTTATACTAAATTCTAGGGATGCATCATATCGGAAGCTTGTTGGTATCGGTCGATTTTGTTTGTTTGTTTGTTTGTTTGTTTGTTTGTTTTGACCTTGGGGCCAATTCCTTGATTTGGCCAAGAATTCAAACCGACAACAGTCATTGTGTTCCAGAAGAAAAATCGTTTAGGTGACAGTGGACTGCAGTGCAGAAATGTCTGTGGTTTGCGAGTGAGTGAGAATGAGTGGTGTGTACGGCGAGCTATTGTTAAGTGCAGCTTTTGATGTAGTTGTGAAAAACCTTTTTCTGCAACAAGGCAGTTCTTTAAGAAAACTTCCCCCTCATGATAAGAGGGAGTAAATACAGATGTTACCCAAAGTATTGGTGCCCTTGCTTTTCATTCAGATAACGCACCGTTCTTCTAATAAGTGTTGAAATGGAAAAATCTTTAGTTAACCATACATGCATTTTGTTTGTAGTGTGGGGGAGCTATGAAAAGAACTGAATTCATACTTAGAAATTCTAAAAGATTGTTCAAAAGGTGGGAAAAGAACCAAGGAAAACAAAACAGATTGAAGCTGACCTTCAAGCTCAAGGTGCATCATAGGTTGCCGACGGAATGAAAATGAGCTCCATGGTAGAAGACCTAGAAAAACAAAGCCAGACTGGAGCTTACCAAAATGCATGTTGACAAGCCACAGTCCTCCTGGGAGAATCTGATAAAACAAAATTAGAACTTTTTTGGTAAATTGCACCATTTGTATGTTTGCAGAAAAAAAACTAAACTTTCAAAGAAAAGAACACCATCTCTACCATGGAGCATGGAGGAGCTTAGTGATTTAAAAAAAAAAAAAAAAAAAAAAAAAAACTCATAAGTATTTTATTTAATTTAAACCCCCCCCCCGCAATGCAGGACAGGATGAAATTGGAGACTATCGAAGCATTTTGAAAGGAAACATGCAGCCAGGCGTCAGACAGCTGTGTCTCAGTCACAGGTCATAGGTCCTCCAGCAGGAAAATCACCCTAAACGTACCTCAAAAAACACTCAGAATGAATGGACTTTTCCTGAAGGGGCCTGATGAGTCCTCATCTGAATCCCATAGAACATCTGTGGAAAGAGCTGAAACTCCCAGCTTGGAGAAGATCCCATCAAACCTGAGAACTGGAGCAGTTTGTTGAAGAACTGTGGGCCAAACCACCAGTGGAGATGTGTGGAAATCTTTCAGACCTACAGAAAGTGCTTCATTGCAGTTATTGTCTCCAAGGCCGTGCTACCATGTATTAGGTTAAAGCCCGCAATATTTTTCTCCTTGCCAGTTTCATTTGTTTCATTATTTAAAATAAGTCATAAATCAAAAGCATAGTTTCTCTTCTATGAAACGTGAAAGAATTGGTGATACCAAATAAGTTTGTCAGTTTCAACTTATTTGTAGAATTTGTTGAAAATTGTAGGTTTTTTGAAGAGCGGGAAGGGTATCCAATTTTGACCACGTCTGTACAATGGAGTTAGAGAAAAGTTGCCGCTGTTAAGTGCTTTTACGTTTTTCTTTTTTTTTTCCCCCTCTTCAAAAAGACAACAGCAGAAAGTGTTTTAAAAGCTACAGCCTGCAAAACTATTCCCTACTTCAGGATCAGGTAGCAGCCAAATGTGGTTCCACAGATGCCGTTTATTTTGATGACCGTACGTCATCTGAGATGTTGAAATTAATGTGAGTGAAAAGTTACCCAAACAAGTGTTACTTTGGGCAGTAATTCTTATCCAGGCTGGATATCAACATCGCCACAGACGTTTCATATCGTTCATCGGTACTAATCTGACACTTGGAGTAATAGGCCTGATTTTGTTTTCTTGTCTAACAGCTAACACTACAGCTAATCCGTATTTTATTTTAGCATAGCATCTAGCGATTCCGGAATAGGCTCTAGACTCCCCTGACCAGGAAAAAACAGTTAATGATAACAAGTGCATGAATGCATATTCTTATAGCAACTGGAATCTACGGAGATTTGGATCATGTGACTTTGTGCTGGTATGGTTGTGGAGACAGTGCCGTTTGTCACTCACAGGGCTGTGCCCTTGCTGTGCTCCCCAGACTCCATTGCACGTTCCAGCAAGCTGCTGAGCTGGTGCCAGTGGCAGACAGAAGGCTACCGAAACGTTGCAGTCACGGACCTCACCATGTCCTGGAAGAGCGGACTGGCGCTGTGCGCCATCATCCACCGTTACCGGCCTGACCTCATGTGAGCATGACCCTGCCTATGGGCACGCAACCAGTACATCACTGGATCTCGCTTCTAAATTCATAAGTGCCTGATGGGATCAGGAGGCTGTTAAGTCCTGCTCCTGGCTTGGTAATGGAGGTATTGGATAGCAAAGCTGTGTGAGGTTTGGACGCCCGGTTGCAACCTTTTGCTTGAGGGCCGTCGTTCCAGGTTTTGGCCAGAGGGCTTTCCAGCTGTGCCGGGCTCTGGAATGCCTTGTTAGCAACCGTTTCCTGTAATGTCAGTTTGCTAGGAAATGTTTGGATGGCAGCGGTGCGGTGAGTCACGTCAGCCATCTGCTCTCTCTGCGGTGCTTCGCATGGGGCAACCCCCGCCCCCTCCCCATGTAGTAAGTGGTCTGTGAGGTTCTGCCTTGTGTCCAGAGATCATTGCAAAGTGCTGAGTTGGTTTTTACCCCCACTGGGTTTTGTTGGGCAAATTGCTGTGGCGGTTCTTGAACTTTTACGGTGTGCGAGAGCTCTGAGGCACAGTTACTGGTATGAGGAAATATTCAGGGCTCTGCATCAACAGCCATCCAACTTTACAACAGGCAAATGGACAATAAACTCAGGTAATTGTTAAACTTGATGCAAAACAACTACCTTCATGAAACTGTCGCTAAGTACATCTGCATTTTTTTTGTCTGTGTGTTTCAAAATCCTTTTTCTTACCAGAAAGCACCAGAGTTGGTCACAAATAAAATGAAACTCCAATATGTTGCTCTTTTAGCACTTTCTTCATGTTGAAGCCTTTTGGTAAATATGCTTCCTTTCACGCTGTAGCCCTGTTGCCTCACTTTGATTACAATTTCCATGGGTTTTATACGTTTACTTTTTCATCTTTCCAATATGTTTCAAAGTTGGACAGGTACACAGTGTGATGGGGCAGATATAATGTAAAATATACCTTCCCGTTGACAACCGATTGTAAAAAGTTGTTACAAGTATAGTGAGTACGATGCAGTGTCTTCCGCCGGATGTTGTACTGATTTTGTTTGTTTATTACATCTGCTAAAGATGCCGTGTGGCACCGTAACATGAAACGGGGAAATGAAGTGGCTTGTGGGCCTGGGTGGCTTCTGGTACGAGTGAGACCAGAGGGGGGTTACAGCGACACACACTGTACTTGGTTATGTAATTTTGCAGAGGCATCTGTAGTGTCAGGTTGTGCTTTTGCTTCTTCTTGTCACACCCACGTTCTCCTGCTTCCCCACAGTGACTTTGACTCCCTGGAAGAATGGAACCAGGAAAACAACAACCAGCTGGCTTTCGACGTGGCCGAGCGAGAGTTTGGCATCTCCCCCATCATGACGGGCAAGGAGATGGCCTCAGTTGGAGAGCCTGATAAGCTCTCCATGGTCATGTACCTCAGCCAGTTCTATGAGATGTTCAAGGACACAGTGCCTCCTGGTGGTGTGTAGCAGAAGCCTTTCGTAAATCATGGTGCATGTGTTACGCAGCCTTAGGCGTGGAAGAACTTGGGTAACGTTTTGTTTTTTTTTTTTTTTTTTTTTTTTGCTGTTTAGAAAACCACAATCTGAGTCCTGAGGAGAAGGCAGCCCTGATTTCCAGTACAAAGTCACCCATCTCCTTCCTCAGCAAGTTGGGCCAGAGCATCTCGCGCAAACGTAATCCAAAGGTGCAGATCTGGTTGCCTCCTCTGGTCCCTGTTTTCATGTAGATGCAGGGTGGTGTACTGTACCACATAGGCAGTATATACTGAAAGGTGCCAAGGAAGCTGTCGCTGAAACTGTAGCTGTGGTGTACTTTCCACAGGACAAGAAGGAGAAGGATGCAGATGGTACTGGGAAGAGACGGAAGACCAGCCTGCCTGGCCTGTCTGAGGATGTGAGTGATGATCTGTAGCCCTGCTTTTCCCACAACCCTGCACTACTGTACAACCTCTCCTCTTTCCTCAGGAGGAGGTTCCACGAGGTTACCGTGGTGACCGGCCCCTGCTGTCCACTGCCCTGACAGAACGGAAGATTGACGCAGTGGTGGGGGGAAACAATAACAAGGTCAAGTCCATGGCCTCTCAGCTGCTGGCCAAGTTTGAGGAAAATGCCCCGGTGCAGTCCACCGGCCTGAAGAGACAGGTACGACGAACCCTGGAGACTCTGTGGGGATGAGTTTGGAGAGTGACCTGGTTCTCTGTCCTTCCTTACAAAATAAACTGGGTCCCCTCGTTTATTCATCCTCAATAATCTGCTGGATTGCCCCCCCCCCACCCCCATAACCTTTAAACTTTGAGGCGTTCTAAGTGTGAGATTCTGTCATGAATTAACCGTTGAACAGCGAGTCGGGCAGTACAGTGCCAGTGCAGCCTGGCTCCAACCTATGTGTTGACTTTTGTTTCCAGAATGCAAATATTTATATGCCCAACCGTTTGGGGGAGGGTCACATATTTTTTTTTAAAAATCTGAGCGGGTTTTCCTGACCCCGCTGTGGGCGTCAGAGGGCGCAGCACACGGCACAGCGAGACAGCGGAGTAGGATGTGGATCTGCAAAACACTACAGCTTTGTTTGCTGTTGAAGGCATATCTGTGCTCGAATGTTAATCTGGAATTTCAAAGAAGAATTCCTCAAAACATTGCTCTCTCGAGTCATTTTAGATCTTTGTTGCTCTTGCGAGAGGTCAGTGTGGTTCTAGTGAGTCAGAAAAGGGGGGGGGAGAAGGCATTGTTTTGAAGATCAGTGCTTTGTGTAGCATTGTGGTGCACAGGGTTGTGGGATAAGACTTGTATCTCCAGAAGTGGAACAAATGGCGAAAGCCATAAGTATTTCTCATTATTTTGGGGCTTTGGTTTTCATCACGGAGCACATAAGTCTAATGACTGGGTGGTTTATGAGGGATAAAACCTACTTGTGTCCTGTCCTTGTAGATGGGGTTATCAAATTCAATTATCCCACCGTATATTCTGACCACATGGCGAAAGATGGTTTTAGTACGTGAGCTGGGGTCAATTCCCCTCGCAGTGTTACTTCAAACACATCAACATGTGAACTTCCTCCTCCCTGTGTGATGCACGTGGTCTTTTTAATAACTGATATCTCTCAATCTGACCTTTGGTCCCCTTCACTGTAATCCAAACTTCTGCCCATGACTGCTTGCTTGTCTTGCACCCCCCCCCCCCCCC
>UFQX01000862.1:0-34986 GCA_900497675.1 Arapaima gigas | reverse complement strand
CTTGCCCCCCCCCCCCCCCCGGTCCTTTCTTTCTAGTAGATTTTGTTTTATCGTGCTGGAATTTGACAACTGTTTATTTCTGTAATAATTTTCACTTTTTCTGTTCTAGCAGCATGCTATTTTCTTCCATGAATCATTTTTCTCTCTCCTTTCCTCACTCATGGCCTGCCGTGTGGGACTGCGATGTCTTCTGCGGGTGCTCTTGTCTTTCGCTGGCTTTTTTTTTTTTTTTTGCCTCGGTACCACACGCGCGCCCTCGTCGTTCATCACTGTAGGAACGCAGGGACTCCATGCCCAGTGTGGAGCTTCTCCCGAAAGAGGTGGTACGCCTGACCTCTGTTCCGGCATGGAGAAAGGTAACCAGTACAAACACACTGAGCTGTAGTAACACAGAGGCCCCTTTTTGAGCTGCTGTATTCCCACTGTCGCCTGTACCCTCGAGCCCTGTGTGACAATTGACGTACAGTTGGGTTTGGGCATCTCTTTTTAACCCCAGAACGGCACTGGGTCACAGCAACGCAAGGACAGAAATGGTTCACTGAGAAATTGCAAATCAGACCCTTGTACATAAAACAAGGACAAAAGGTTAAACTATTCATTGTCACGTTGGTCTCCCCTGCAGTACTTTTGGTCTCTACCTGTTTTGTTAAATGTGGTGTTAGTCACTATTTTTTGATGTCATCACAATATGTTAGTTTGGCTGCAATTTTTGTCTTTCATAGTTACTCAGAAATTGATCAGCACAAATCCTGTATCTTCATCTTCATTCTTCAAAAAAAAAAAGAATTGGGTTACTGAGAAAATGGAGGGGGACAAACCAAATTTTTGCTTAAGATTTTATCTATCTCTATTTATTTATCTATTTATTTTCTGGCTGGTTAAGTGAACATCACTCCGGTCAGCTTGTGTTTTGTCCCTCTGAAACACACTTTGGGGTCACGTTCCCGTGTCTCGTTTGTTTCCATCGTAAGAACCAGTACCGACACGTGGTGAAACGGTGTGTAGTCCAGATACAGCTCAGGAACTGTGGTTCTGGTGGAATGTGTGACAGTGTCATGCAAGTTTGCAATTTGGGCATCATGTTGTCTCTTTCTCTCCAATGGCCCTGTCATTGGGTCCCTTAATGCCTCGCAGAAACGCACCCAGCAGCAGGAGCAGCTGAGTTTCCGCTATAAGGAGGAGGTCAGATGTCAGACACTTCCTGGCAGAGGGGAGCAGGTACAAACTTACCTGTAGCTCCTTGTAGTAGCTGCTCTGTCACATTGGTCTGACCTGTAGTAGTTTTGGTCCCAACCTGTTTTGTCGAATGTAGTGTTAGTCACTTTAGAGAAAAGTCGGCACATGTATGCAGTCACAGGTTGGCTGCAATTTTTGTCTTTAATGCGGTTACTCAAAATTCAAATAACAAACCTTTAGATGTAAATAGAACATACAAAATCTTTTTACAGCTTATTATAAGATTTTGATTGGCTTAAACATTTAAAGGCTTGTTTTAAATATTTGGTTAAATAAAGCTCCCCCCAGTGTAGACCCCTGTTTTACAGGTCTGTTAACATCTTCCATCACAGATGAATTCTTCGAACTCCAGTCTGTCTTTGTGGATAATTTCTGTGCAGTTTCGTTAGGCATGTGAACTCCAAGATTTTTCCATCTTTGTTCCGGACTCTGCAAAGAACACAAACATGTTTTTGTGGTATTGGTTAAAACAGCAGCCCCATTCTTGTGTGATTTGGTGCGTTCCTTACACACATGTAAACAGTAAAACGATCCTGCTGGGTGCAGTAAAATGCAGTTTGCATTGTATTTTCTCTCTCTAATGGACTGTGTGTTCCAGTGTGTGTTTGTGCTTCATTGTTTCACAGATGCCAAGGACATTAGCAGTAGCTGTAGCTCAGAGTCCGAGGGCAGAACCCTCCCAAGTGTGGATAAGCCTGTGTGCACATCCAGTATACGTGTTTGTGCATATAAATATCTGAAATGAGAATCATTTGAATGTGATGATATTGACTTGTCGGGACACAGTGGGAATATATAAATGTAGGTAAGTTACACTATTTGGGATGAGATCGAGTGGTTGCTATACCTACACCTTGCCTGAGTGCACCTGACCCAGCAGTTGAGTGCAAGTGGTGACAAGTGAGGTATGGTGACATCTAAGTTCCAGCTTAGTAAAGCGCAGGACAACACTGAGGCTCTCCTCTCCTCTCTCTGAAGGCCAGCGGTACAGCCGGCGGCTCACGGAGCTGCCCTAAGAAAATCATTCTGCTCTCCTCCTCTTTCTCCAACTCCTCCTCGCTTTCTCTCCATACACAGGTGATGCTCCGAGTCTCTTGTCTGGACGTGCCTCTCTGTTCTGCATCTTTCTCATGTCAGCAGCGTTCAGCAGTACCATGTCCCGTCAAAACTCCCCTGGCAAAATGCTTCAATAACTTCAGTAGTAATCCCTGCTCTTCACTAGCAGCTGCTGTTTTCTCTGGAAGCCATTTCCTCATTGTGGTGTTGAATAGGTTTTACGACTTTTCCAGAAAGCCTTCATTTATCACTTGTCAAAGAAACGGCAGAAATATTATCTAGTTATAGCCCTCACAGTTCAGCTGCAAGTGTGCATTGATGGCATGACTGACGTCTCTGTGGTCTTTTGAGTAGAAACGGGACAAGTGCCTCTCGTAGGAAGTTGTTGCAGCAGATTTGTTAGCCGGACGTCAATCTCAATATATCTGCTAGCCTGTGAGCTAATGATTCTGTGTCCATAGGGGGTATGTCACAATGTAATATTTTAATGGCGTTTGACCAGGATGTAGAAAGTATCACATCTTCAAGATCTCACAATTTTCCTGGTTAATGTATTATGAGACTGTACAGAAGGAAAAAGAGAAAAAGCATGGAACAGTTAAATATTTAGTTTTATACAACATTCTTTTGTTCCTGTAAATAAAACGTGTAAGTATATTAAAAGCATGTATGACACCAGGAAGTAGGCACATTTAACAATTCACTGCGGGTACCTTTAGAAGTCGAAATACCATAACTTTCGAATAAATTAAATATTTTACGGCCGACATGAGGGTTCTAAAATAGTTTTGCTGTAGCTTCTAAAATTCTTGCAGTTTCGAAACCACGATGTCTTAATCGCTGTTAATAGTGAAACCGATTCTTTGCAGCGTCTCTAGTCCACGGTAAGATTAAGCACGATACCGAGACGAGTGCTGTGACTTACTGGTCTTTACCAAGACTGGGAGTTGTTTGCTCGTTCGACATGAAGAATTGGAGTGTAGTGCAGTACTTCTGGTTGAGGTAAGTGGCTGAGGAATGCTGGCCCTAGTTACTGGGAAAGTTGATGAGGCTTTTTTTACACTGGTATTTACTGGCTTTATGAGCTGCGATTATTGCCGAACCTGTTAATTGTCCCAGGCCTGAGGCTGAAGTGTGATACTGGGTGTTGGTGCCTTCCCAGGTATAACCCAGATGTGTTGGTTTAGGACTTAAATCTGCTTGCATAGATGTCATTGTTCAACATGCAGTTTGTAGCTACTTGTTTGGTTGGCTTTGGTCTTGTGCTCCTTGCATTCATCCTAGGTTCCTTTTGCTTTTTCCTGCAGGATTTGCAGGCCTTCCCAGCCAATGACAGAGTTCCTGTAGGCAGCACAGACAAACCTGAGAAGCCGCAGGTGAAACATGCTGTACCTGGGCTGAGGTGTAGGATAGAATAATTTGCATACTCTTAACCCCATGTTATGCAAGATGCCCAGCAATGGAAATCATGGCTGTATGCATGATGGCATCACAGATTGTGGTAGGAAATATAGAATAAATAAGCTGTTGGTTTTTTTTTTTTTTTTTTTTTCTTTCTGAAGGGAGACAGATTGTCTCACCCTTTCTTCCTCACAACTTTCTTTTCCCTTTTCCTAACTGTCCTTTCTTCTCTCATCTTCTTTTCTGGAGCCTATGAAAAAGCCATCACGCTTTTTTCTAGAGCAGTGGTACCGGTCGCGTGGCATTCAGCCTGGCAATGCTCTCCCTGAAAGCCCTGCTCAGGTGGGGCCAGCTTGTGCTTGGTGTGTAGCTGTGGTCTCGCTTACCATGCCTGCTAATGTGGAGAGGTTTTGAGAAGAGATTGCTAACTGTGGTCTGTCCTATCTGCTATGGGAGAAGATCTATAACACAGCATTCTTACCGTGAATTTCTTGTTTTTACTGCTGGAAAATGTCTCGCCTCCGATGGTAAAAGCTACGTAACGCAGCACGCTAACCATAATCGGTCCTGTCTCTTACTGACCGAGCTCTGTAACGCATCACGCTAACAGTGAGATTCTTATTTCAGCCTCCAGAAAAGCTTAGTGACACAACTTGCTGACCGAGGGCCATTAATATCTACTAATGCAACAGCTCTGTAATGCAACTTGTTGAATGTGGGCTCCTCATGTCTGCAGTTGGAAGAAAGTGTTTGTATTGGTGTGCAGCATCTAATGTGACGTGTCAGTTACAGCACATGCAGGCTGACTTTTCAGAGCAGTGATGTGAAAACATGTAGCTGTGAACTGTGCCTGAGATGTTTTGGTTTTTGGGCACAAACCAGTTCCAGAGAAGCTCAGGAAGTGAACTCTGCTTGGGGATGTGAAGCTGTCTTGTGAGTTTTGAAAATAAATCCGTTTAACGTCTCGGCGAATGTGACTGCATTGGCATGTCCCATGCCGGGAGGGTCACAAACTAACGACGCACGGCGCGTGACTGGCTGTGAGGATTCAAACATCTGCTGTGCGTCACGTTTCTTGCAGGAGTCGCAGCTCCTTCAGTCTGAGGACCAATCATCCTTGTGCATCTCTAGCATTCAGGAGAGGGCCACTGCTCTGGTCTCTAAGCTCACAGACAAGCCTGAGAAGCCACAGGTGAAACATTTCCCTCTACCTGGGCTGCTCAGGACAAAGCACTGGCTGTTCAGATAATGAGGTGGAGTTGAAAATGTGGAGCAGGGTATAGAAATATCCTACTAGGGATAATAAATCTGTCGTTAAACTTCTCAGAAATTGAAATCTCTCTCTATGTAGTAGAAATTAGTGT
This sequence comes from Arapaima gigas, assembly GCA_900497675.1. NCBI lineage: Eukaryota > Metazoa > Chordata > Actinopteri > Osteoglossiformes > Osteoglossidae > Arapaima > Arapaima gigas. Next base: position 29,929 of record UFQX01000862.1, on the reverse strand, counting down.
AAGGGCATCACTTTAAAATCATCTTTAGGCTTACTTAATTTCTTGCCTTATTTTTCGTACTGCTACTGGCTGACCTCCTTCCCCTTTCCTTTCTCTCTTTCTCTTTCTATCCCGGATCCCAAGAAAAAACCTTCCCGCTTCTTTTTAGAGCAGTGGCACATCTCCCGTGGCCTTCGGTCTGCCCGGCCCCTCCCCTCCCCAAACACACTCCGACAGGTACCCTGGCCTGGGCCAGGCGGCCCACCTTTCACAAGTCCGCCGATCCCATTACTGGGGAGAGACCCTCCAGTACATGATTTAACTTTTTACACTAGAACACATGACAGCCTGGACTGTGATGTGGCCTCTTATTGGACATTCTGTAATAAAGCTCACTAACCTTAGGGCTGTCGCTCCTGCTGTTGGATGGACTAATGCAGCACTGACGTTTCCTACTGGTCAGATGAATGAAACACTCATATAAAGCTGCTCATGCTTGCTGCTGGACAGATGACTCTTCTGCTTTGGTAGGTTGCACTGGTGTGTGATGCTGAACATATCACTAATCTTTTTTGGGTAGACATACAGGTTAACTATTCTTTGACTGAAGCAGCAGGTGGTGGACTAGTTAGCTATTGCCTTACACTTAGACGACAAAGGTTTAGACCCTTTGCTGTCGTACCCTTGAGTTCCTGTAAAACTTGCACAGCTGTATAAATGATTTCATGGAAAAAAAATAAATAACCCTGAATCACTTGCAGTTTTTTAAATTATTATTATGATTATTACTTTTATTATTTTGCTTTCCTGAATGCATGTATGATAAGCAACTTGTGTTTTTTTGACTGAAGTGTAGTTCATATCCTGGTTGGCTAAAGCGGTTATTAGGCAGGACCTGTACTGTTGCATTGGAGAAGAGAGTCAGGTAAACCGATATATTTAAATGTTTGGTTTAGGATATTTCATACTTAAACACAGGGCCCTTTCCTTAAAAAAAAAAAAAAAAAAAAAAGCAGAAACTGAATCGCAATCTTAAAATGTAGTTTTATTTTTTTTAATATATAAAAATGGTGAGTCCTCTTCTAGATTCTCTCTCTGTTCCTGGGCATTGATTCTGGTCAAATTGCATTATACTCACCATATTTGCTGTGTTTTTCTTGGTTGGAAAGTGTTTTAACTCCTTAGTACAGACTCAGGTTGAACAGTCTGGTTCTTGTGGCGACTGGAGTGTGTCGCTCTGCGGGGGGTTAGGGACAGGAAATCAAGGTCGATGGCTGCAGTTTGAGTTGTTGGTGCTGCGGGGTGGTGTTTGATCGCAAAGGACATGCGATTTATGAACCCTGCAGTCTGTACTGGCTTGTTTGTCTTGCTTTTTTGGCCCCATTGAGGCTGGCATTATAGCAGCGTGCCACAGGGCATTAAGCATGTGATGCTCTCTCTAACCACTCGTTGGAGACGTGTGTCCCACTAGTGTTTTCAGGACATGAAATGGCCTCTGAATCTTCACGTTTCTGCTTTTGTCTTACTTTCCTCACAGCTGTTTGTCTTACTTTCCTCATGCTTGGTTAGTGAAATGCGCAGACCCCTTTAACCTTTGTTTACCTTGGATATCTGCACTCATCTCTGCTGTGACGTTTCTGCGCCTTACGCCTCGGCTGTTTGCTTGATTCGCACCTATGTACCTCTGCCATTAACCTGTTCCTGTGTGTACTTAGTGTAGTTTCTTCTTTTCTTTTGTCTGATCAGTGTCCTTTCTCCTTTTGCCGTTGGTAGAGATATGTAAAGATGTACACAGGGGGAGTGAGCTCACTGGCTGAACAAATAGCCAGTCAGCTTCAGAGTCAGGAGGAGCCCAGGCCCCTTCTTGACAAGAAGGAATTGGTAAGAACATGTGCTAGTGTAGATGCGGACACAACCGCAAATTGACCAACTGAAGTGACTAATGGCTGTTTTCCCAGCGTGCCTTGCCCACTATTCTCTTCCCATCCTTTAGGAGCTCTTTCCTGTTGGAGTAGACGCTAACCATACGCTATGTGGAACTTTTGGATTTAATTCTAGGAGTGATGACTTCGGAATAAAATTTTTTTGCGTTAATTTATATCTTGTGTTTTTTTTTTTTTTTTTTTTTTTTGGTGAACATATAATTGACATGATAGATGTTTCTGATTCAGTAACAAATGTACATCTCTCTACCCTGCTTGATAGACGGGTGATGTTCTGGACCTGACTGAAGTTACCGCATGGGGTTATCTGGGTGTCCCATTGAGCTTCTTGGCTTTAGATCTGGTGAAGCTCAAAGGATGCCACTAGATTAAATCCCTTCCTCCTCCCAAAAGCATGCGAAAGAGCTTTTCTCACACAGGGCACTGCCATTGTCCCACAGTGTTCCTTGCGGAAGGAGTTCCCCCAGAATGTCGGCGGCAGCGACGTGTGCTTCTTCTGCCACAAGCGTGTCTACGTGATGGAGCGCCTGAGTGCCGAAGGCAAGTTCTTTCACCGGAGCTGCTTCACGTGCGACTACTGCGGGACCACGCTGCGCCTGTCCTCCTACGCCTTTGACCTTGAGGATGGTAAGTGTCGCACGTCTGCTGCTCCAGACCAAGGCAACAAGCAAACAAAAGAGTAAAAATAAAGACTGGTCAGCTCGTTGCCACCTGCACGACATGTGTGGAAGGAACAAGTTTGTCATAATGGGTAAAAATAACAGAAACGCTACAAAGACTACGAAAAAATGTTTACTTGTCAGGTTAAAAGAAAATGTGCAACGCAGTTCAACTTTTAAGACAATACAGAACAATAAAGGTATAAGAAAAAACTGCAAATGAATTGTACTCACGATTAAGTCAACGTTGTTCAGATTACCAAGATTAACTGTGAAACTAGCGGACGAGAGGTAATGGAGTTGGAGAACTTAATGCAGCCCGAGTGAAACTATACGCTCATATACCTGTGAAGAGAACCCCACGGTGGCTCTGATCTCGGACTGCTCAGCTGGCCAAAGGTCAAGCGAAAGCTACCTTTTGGTTTTCGTAAATGCAAAGAAATGTATAGTGAATTGAAATTGAGTTAAGTGAAACAGCTCATAACAATACGTTTTTTGCAAACCAAGTTCTCTTATTTCAGGGCTGAGCGTTATTAATTCAAACCGATGAAAGTTCACAGTTCACTCTTCCCTCAATACAGCAGACCAGGACTCGTGGCGGAGATTGCAAGTTTCAACCAGGTGTTTGTTTTTAAATATCAGTTGCATTCCTGCTTTGACCTACAGATGAATTTGACTATGGGTTCTTTGGACAACTGTTATATAGAAGATCACGAGAAGACCCTGTGGTGATAAGCCTCCCGTGCGCTAACAGTGGACATTTTGGGCCACTCGTCTTTCTACAGTTTGATCCCACCAACCGACAGTTTTCCACCCTTTAGTGCCACGAGGTCCTTGTTGTTTTCCAAGACAAGTGGCGTATTGTAAGTGCTGAAAGGCAGGCTGTTTCCTGTGGTCGTGGTGGCAGTCCTTGTGTAGGAACAGGCGAGCCCCATGTTGTTTACTGCTGGGGGGGTGGACGAGGTTGGTAATGCTTTTAAAGGCCGGCCTCGTGAGCGGTAAGAAACAGAGGACGCCCTCCAGTGAGTTGTGGTCAGTGTATCAGAGGCGGGTCAGAGGAGCGTTGCTAATGAGGCAGATTTTGGGCTGCAGACACGGTGGAGCTGACCGACTCTGACTTTTTCTTTCTTTTCTTGCCCTGTTCTGTCTCCTGTAGGGAAGTTCTACTGTAAGCCCCACTACTGCTATCGTCTCTCTGGCCAGGCGCAGAGAAAGAGACCAGCTCCGGTCAGCACTCCTCTGACCGTCAAGGTAGGACAGACTCATATGTGTCTGACATCTTGGTGCTGTGTTGAATAGCTTATTAATGCAGTTCATTAATGCTTACTTACCCAACAACCGCGTTTGTTTTGTGTGTGTGTGTGTGTGTGTGTGTGTGTGTGCGCCTTTCCCATTCCTAAATATTTGATTTTTCACATATGGGGAAAATATTCTGGTCTCCACACATTAACTATTGTGTTCCATTTTTGTCGTAAATAGAAGGGCCATGTGATTTTAATTCAGCATCTTGACCTTGCTTAGCTGGAGTGGAGGTAAATAAAAACAGACATGCTATGCTGAGGTGTTTCAAACCAAGTTGATGCTCATGCTCGTGTGTCACCCTTCTGCCCAGGAAAACAAGGTTGTTCTACCTGTCGTCGCCACGGCGGAGTCCACAGCACAAACAGTTGTCACTGCAGCCTCGACCGAGTTGCGCCCCCCAGGTACCGACTTTTTGGATCTGAACCTGCAAGTGGGGACCTCTCTCCTGTCTCTGCTCCGGGCTGTGTCCTGGACCTGCCGCCGAGCGGTGCTGCACCCCCTGGAGTTCCCCTTCCTGTGCACTTACTGCTTGTACCTCTTTTCCTGTTTTACCCTCAATGTACTCCTCAGTCTCCTGTAGCACGCTTCCTCACGCCCTGCTGTTTTGCTGTAGACCTGTGTAAATCTTGCCCTCTGCCTTGTTGACTTGCTGCCTTGTAGTGGCTCTTGTTGATGTACTGTGATGGAAATCTGTTTCTGGAAGATGTGGCGTTCTGCTCCGTCCCCACTGATTAACTGAGCTTCTGCCCTAGTCAAGGTACAGCTCTTTGATCAGTTTAAAATGGTGGATAGCGGTCAGAATGGCGCTTCTTCTGTGTCCCAGGCATCCAGCAGATATGAAATGAACCAGCCAGACAAAATCAAACCAAGCACTATCTTATAGCTCAGCCAGCACTGTTGCTTACGTTAGCTATTTGTACTGCTGTAGATTACCTTTCCAATAAAATGGACAAATTTTAGTGGCACGCTGGTATATTTTGCCTGGCTCTGCTTTTTGAGGAATGCTACATGGACTGTAAACTGTGGCAGCTGGTGGCTGTCCTGTAAGCTTCACCTTTTCCACCCTCTCTTCAAACAGCCCCGGACTTGGAGCTGGTGCCTGTACTGCTGCTTTTGACCAGTCCTTTGTGAGCTTTACCTTTTCCCCTCCTATCAGAGCAGCTTACTTTTCCAAGCCGGTGCCTGTACCAGCGCTTGCGGCTGGGTGAATAGTCGGCTTTTGGCTAGAATGCATTGCCAAGCTTGTGCATGCGTTGCTGTTCCTCCTTTCCTTTGCTCTAACCCATCAACCCTTCTGTCAACTAACAATATTAGCTATGATTTAAAGTGACTTGCATATTGCATCATTTTAAGAAGAATAGATTGACTAGGTTATAGAAACTAGTGATGCAGTAGTATTAATTGGGCCTAGTAAGACGTTCAGATCATTGTGAAGACGTAGACGTAATCATTAAACGACACGTCTAAATTAGTAGGATTTGTTCTCTTATTCAGTAGTGTAGTATAGTTAGATGGATAAGAAGTCACTTTTAAAGTAATGCAGGGCTTTTTGTATGGAAGAATTGGCTGTGCTTAATCGTCAAGTGTGAAGGTGCAGGTTGAAAGATGGCACGCTGCCCCCAGGGTGGGGTTTAAAACCCAAAACCTGCCCTTTGTGTTGGGGCTGTAGGCGATGGCACGGTCGTGGGTCCCAATGCATGGTAGCATGTCTCATGTTTCCCCTCCCACCTCTCTGTGTCCACATCACTGCTCTCGAACCGTGTTGCACGACAGCAGTGTCGAGTGCACGCGCACTTAGTTCGTCGAGTCATCGTCTCAGAGTTTTGCTGTGGCTCTCAGTTATTTCTCTGCAAAAGTTTCCTGCCATTTGCTCCGACCAGAAGGCGGCCGAAATGCTTCCAGACTAGCGTGTCTTCATCCAAAGCAGCTGATGAATAGGTTACCTGCATCATTGTCATTCTCACCTTTATCACCTCAACACATTTAAAAATTTGCACGTTATAAGATGTTTAATTTCACATGAAAAAGGACTGCTGAAATAATGAACAAAAATGTAAAATGTTGTTTTACGGGAGTTGCTTGCTAGGATGGGGAAAAAGGCAAGGTACTGAAAGCTGAACTTATGTATATACATTTTGAAGTATGAGTTATCAATATATAAGTATGTTTGTGAGAAACCAGATAATAAAGTATCAGATATGTGAAGAAATGTGACTAGGCTTGCGTGTTTTTCAATTTATCCATAGGATAAAATATCTGTCCCTGAATATGTTCTGTGCTTGGCTCAGATACTAACCTTCTGCTGCTCTAATTCTGAAAGTGACGTTTTGCTTGCTCTTTTGGCTACAAATCGAACAGCACATATATCCTGTCGCCCCACTGAAAATCATGTAATATTTTAGTGAGAATATATTTGGTATTAACCCTTTGGACCTAAAGTTTTTGTAGGTTGATATTTTTTGAACTGCTAAGATACAATATTTAGCTTTTTTTTTTTTTTCCCCTCTTTCTCCTCAATACAACGAAGTGCGGTGATTTTGTGGGGTCAGTCGGCATCCATGGGACAAAAAGGGTGGGGTTTGTCGACGCGTCTGTGGGTACTTTGTGAGAGTGGTTGAAGGTCAGGGAAGCAGGATGAGCCTGCAGTCTGCTGAACTTGACAGTATAGCATGTGGCTGAGACCCCCATGTCTGTGCTTCACTGTTATATTCTTTTCCACACAACACCCGCAATCTCCCTCCCCAGTGGCTGAGGTGAACGGGGCGCCAGAGGCTGGCATGGCCAAGCGGCCGCGTGGCACGCCAGAGCGCATCGAGCTGGAGAACTACCGCCTGTCCCTGCAGCGGGAGGAAGAGCTGGAGGAAGTGCCTGAGGAGACTCTTGCAGAGCACAACCTGAGCAGCGTGCTGGACAAGGCCACAGACGTAGAGGAGGGCTCCAGGTCAGATAGAGGAACGAACACGCACACACATAGGTGCTCACATAATGTTCATTCTGTGTAAGATCTTATCTTTAGAGGTAGAAATAAGAACTTTTGGCCATTTTGTGTCCTGCAGCAGCTCGGAGTCAGAGATGGAGGGGGTGGACGAGGAGCAGGAGGAGGAAAGGGAACCTCTGCACAGCCCTCGGGATGCACAGAGGGCATCCTGGCTTGAGAAGGAACAGCGGCCTGCTCCTGAGGTGCCGGAAGAAATTCCTCTGGTAGCCGGGGTGCAGGACACTTCGGAGGCTGGTATCATGGCAGATGCACAAGAGCAGGAAGTGGAGGATGAGGAAGAGGAGGAGGAGGATGAAGAAGATGAAGAGGAATCCAGTGATGGTAAATACTAGTAATTTTACAATTTTTCTTCCCATTAAGAATTTGGATTTGGGTCTTCAGGCGTCACAGTTGTCTGTGTTTTCTCCCACTCGTGTTTGCGCTGAAGCTGTGCAGAGGAATGTCTGTCAAAGGGCTTTGAGAGAAACGTGAACCTGGTTTAACTGCTGCTGGTGCCCTGCCAGGATACTGGGGAGGGGATTGGAGTCCCACCACAATCCTTTTCTTAGTCATTCTCAATTTCACTGCCGTTCTGCTCTGTTTGTTTAGTGCCATTCCTGTCTCTGCATTTCAGTTCCACCCTTTTCTGTTGAGACTTTCAGTCTAAATAAAACAGTACAAACAGTGTATCTAATGTTCCTGACTTGCCACATTAGCTGTTCATAAATTTTTTTGATACAATCCCATGTTTTTTTTTTTAACTGCCAAGTACACTTATACCCCTTCTGTTTGTAATTTGTTCTTGAAAACACTGAATATTGAAAAATGGGAAACAACATTGTGTATTACATGATTTCTTATGAGGGGGAAGAAATCCAATTTATTCCAAGCCCCCCAAGTTTATCACACCCTAAACGATGCACAGTGTCATAAGAGAAAAGTTGTGCAAAACATTAAATGGAATTAATAACTAATAATAGTGCGTCTCTACAGTCTACACACCCTTATAGCAGTGTGTAGATGTAATAGTTGAAATCAACGCAAGTCACTCCAGACCCCTTTTTACTTTTATAAAAAAAAAAAAAAAATCTTATACTGTATTTAAGTGAAAAATTAAAGGATGACTTTAAAAAAAAAAAAAAAAACCACGAGCCTGGAGCTGACTTCACTGAGCAGATGGTTGAAAATCTGGACTGATTAGCAATATGTAAGTGAAATTTACCTTGTTTACTGTGTCGTTCGCTGTCCAACTGGCCACAGCTTTCTGGTTTTTCTTGTGATTTTTTTTTTTTTTCATCCGTTTTTTGAAACGTTTCCTTTGAATCACCTGTACCCTCTTGTACTGTTGTCTTACACTTTCCCTGCTTTTTCGCTCCCTCCATGCGTCCTTCCTTCATCTGCTTTCCGCTGTCTGCTTGTCTCGGGGTAATTATTGGGGCAACGTGCCCCAGAGGGTGAGTACTGCCCCTGGGAGAAGGAACTACACTCAGGGCTCTGGCTTGAAAACCTCAAAGATGAAGAGGACACGGGTACTTTCAAAGGTAGTGCTGGTAGTGGATGGGCTTCCACCTTGATCTAACTGCTAGAGACAGGTTTTGTATAGACTAAACTCAGCTTTTTCTGTTATCATTCTCCCCCCTCATTTGCTCTTGCAGCCTTTGCGACGCTTCTCCTGATTCATTTTTGGTGTCAATGCAGTTTTTCTGAAATTCATATTTGACCTTGTGTTGACCTTTTCTTTCAAGTTGCTGAATTAACTGCATGTGGTTGAAAAGGGGAAAATGCTTGCACAACTAACTTGATGTGAGGGTTTTATAACTTACTGTTGTTATTTTAGAAGAGTAGTCTGCGTGGCCTGCTGAGGACCTTCTTGCTGCTTGAATGGCTTGGTACCTCCAGGGTGCCTCAGCTGGGGGGGGGGGTTCTACTTTACACCACCTCATTTTTATTATAATCTGTGTGCCATGTTGGCTCAGTTATTGTCACATTGGCATCATTTAAAAAAATTGGAAGAGCAGAGACCCATTTTCTTCTCTGTAGATTTCGAGTCATAATATAAAATTAATTATGACAAAAAATGTATGGTTAGTAATACAAGGACTGTCAAGTTTTAATGTTGTAGGGTAGAATCTGTGAATAATGAATGAGTTTGGCCTTGGCATGAATGCACTGTAGGCTTCCTGTCTGCTCTGCTACAGTGTTGTAGGCGGTGATTTTTTTTTCCTTTCTGAGGTGAGATGCTCTAATTTGTCCCATACCTTCTTTCCTCTCCTCCACATATTCCTTCTATTCTGCTCTCCCCCTTTGCTCTCTTTGCTGCCTCTCTCTGGGGCATGGCTGTGTGCTGCTCCTATCCTTCACACAACACATACGTGCACGTGACAAAAAACGAAACCCTGCCTTTGTCACCTCAAACACAACGTGCCAAAAAATCCCCCCGGAACTGCTTGCAGCCAGGAACCTGCGCATCCAGCAAGCCCTTGATCCTGTTGACCCCTTGGCTGTCCAGCCCAAGGGCCAGGAGGAGGGGGCTCCTGCCCTGGGCATACAGTCATCCCCCACCACAGGTAACATCGCAGGCTGGTGTGGGTGTTGAGCAGAGGCTGGGGGGGGGGGCTCATCCCAGCAATGCTGCTCCATCCCCAGATGTCCTGCACTAACTGGTCCTTTCTGTTGGTTCGTGCGATTACATTTTTGACTGCTGTCTTTTGTGTCATTTTTTTTTCTGTGTCTTGCAACGTTGCATGTGTTACGTCTTGAGATTTCGGGAAGGGAGGGGTTGGTTACAGACCTTGGAGTCCTTCCAGTCTGAATCATCGGTCCAGAAACATCGCAGCCTCCTTGCCTGGTGTTTGTTGTGTTTTGCATAGTGTGACCTTTTGTTTATAATTTTCATGTCTTTTTTTTTTTTTTGTTAAATTCTTCATTTATATCTAGTACCATGCATCTTTTAATTTTCTACCCTGTTCTGCCCGATGGTTTTTCCACTGTTCTGTCTCCTGTTTTGTTTGGATGTAGCCCCCGCCCCCTCATCTGCCCGTCACGAGGCCGTGAGAGCCTGGTTGGAGTCGATCTCCGGAGGTAGCGCTGCGTGGCCCTCAATCAGCTTCTGCCCCCTCTTGTTTTGTGTCCCGCTGCTGTGTTCTGCCTAAGCAAAAACGCATATGCATGCATGCTGCACCTACCGTATGTCCAAATGTCTAAGCCTGAGGCCTGTACATTTGGGTTCATTGTCCTGGCAGTTTCATACACCACCCCCGTAAACCCATTGCCCAGCTGAGAACGACTCGCGCACCCACATCTCAGACGCTTGCATAGAATTCTGACCTAATGAACTGTCAGATGTGACATTAAGGGGGTCACAGGTCATGCCTTGCTTTGCATGCTCCGTCATACACTGGGAGGCAAATGTGTATGAGCTGCTATAAACATGGGATTTCCCTTTTTAGGATTTGTTTGTTTTGAGCTGATACCAGAAACAGGGATAGCTTTGTCCATCTGGGCTTATTTCATTTGCTGCAGAAATGGATTTCATGCATTTTTCTAACTGCGGATATAATTTACAGCTTGTCTCTCTGCTTTTAAACAAATGCTCTCATTTACGAAATGGTTTAAAATTGTTTACGGTGAAATGCTTGTTTGCATTTTACTTTTTGGCCACTGTTCAGTTCTTGCCTTCTTTCCCAAAGCTATTTGTCATTGTGCCCTAGAAGCGAGGGTGGCAGTTAGCCAGTTAGTCTTATGGTCTATGGTTAAAATAAGCGTGCGTTTGAACTCATAATGCTGTCATTTCTCTTGTCACCCAAGAACCCTGTGATGAGGATGCAGACCTGGAAACGGAGACTGGCAACCATGACATGCAGGCAGTTCCTGACCTATTAGAAGGTATGATTGCTTTTTCACCTGTTGGTAAACCATGTAAGTCCTTTAGCTGAGGTACACCGAGGGGTAAGTGACCTACAGGCATTTCAGGGTGACAATGGCTCTGGCATTTCAGAGGACATCCCCTTGGACGCCGAGGCAGAGGCTCGCTTGCACAGCCTGGAGGACCGAGAACCCTCGCTCGACGACGAGAAGTCTGAGAGCCACGGCCGAGTCTCTAGTCTGGGTAAGCTTGCCTTGTTTCATTCGTGGTCTTCCCAAACCCACATAGCCAAAGCCTGCAGTGCATAGTACACCAGACAAATCTTGTAGCTAAAATTTGCTTTATTTGAGGTATATACACGTAGAGAATAAACAATTCTGATACAGCTTCTCTTGTAAGTTTTCTAGTAGGTTTTTGCTGTTTCCTTTTTAGTTCCATCCTCCATCAGTCCAATGGAGATAGTTGGTGGCGGCAGCAGCATCCATTTACCAAATGACCATACGTCGGAGCCTGAGGTTGTGGTACGGACAGCTGTTTCGATCCACTGCGCTTACTAGCCGAACAGCTGAGCTCAGTACAGTTCTTGAAATTGAACGATTGCAATTATGATTCTGTGTTATAGGCCTCCTGTGAATTTCAGTCACCTTCGAGTCTGGTGAAGTCCCCTGGTATGCGCTTTTTCCCAGAGCCACATGTGGAGAATGATGTCAAACAGGAGAACAGCTTGCAGACTTTAGACACAAAGAGCCCTACCTCTCCCATCTCTCCTCTTGTGCTGGCATCTCCCATTTGCTTGCAGCCTGAGCTGCAACTTGAAGTTTCAGAGCAGTCAAAATCACCTGTCAAGAGCCATTCTTATCCATGTTCTCCATCCAGTGAAACACTCTCCCCCATCAGCTCCCAGCCTCTGCTTTGTGAAGAGTCCTCCGCTGCACTCTCCTCTGACTCCCGTATACGTATCCATCATGAACCTCCTGTAGCCTCCACACCGCTGCCCAAGTCTCCCCCAGAAAAGGGTAGCGAGTTCACAGAGATGCCCGAGTTCACTGAGCAAACACCGGTGAAGAAGACGGATCTCATTGAGGAATTCTGGATAAAGAGTGCAGAAATCAGGAAGAGCCTGGGCCTCACTCCTCTACCGAGAAGCAGAGGCCTGGAGAAGAGTGTAATTTCCCCTGCTTCAGACTTTCCATCCCCTAAGGCCAGTGCCCCCGAGGACCTGACAGAAGAGTTGAAACCCCTGTTCAGTGGGCCTTCTGTCATCAGAAGGCTGAACATCACGGTTGAGGGCCAGATAGTCTCGCCTGTTGACAAGGAACCCAAGAGCATCATCTCTGATAAGAGAGACCTCAGCAGCAGCTCTGGTCTGGGCCTCAATGGAAGTCTGCCCACCAGCCAGACTTTCAACACCTCTGACTCCACCATGCTGACTCCACCCTCTAGTCCACCTCCACCTCCACCCAACGAGGAACCGGCCACGCTCGGGGACATGGGTGAGGTTGCTTTGAACAGCAAACATGATGCCGAAAAACCTTTTGAGGATTTCACACAGACTCCAGCTCCACTTCAATCTCCAGCCCCTGCCCAAGAGGAAGTTCAGCTCACTGCCATTCCTGTTCCATCTCCCAGGACTGTACCTGTTTCTGCTGTCATTGGGAGACAGGAGACCAGAAAGCCTCCACAAGATGAGAAACGCATGTCATTTGTGGAGAGTGTGGAAGAGATACCTTTTGCTGATGACGTGGATGAAAATTATGACAAACGCACTCCAGACAGCAGCTTGCAAGAGAAGTTTTACACCCCTCCTACCAGCAAACCCAAGGAGAGACCACCTCTCCATCTTGCCCTGGCTATGGAGAACGGGAAGCCCAATATTCTCAGGAGACACAGAGACGTCTTGGAGTTCTCTCCAGAGGCTAAGGAGATTGCAGAGGAGCGGATGCGAGCTAGGGAGAAAAACGTCAAAAGTCAGGCCCTCAAGGAAGCCATGGCTAAACAGATTTCAAAGATGAAGGAATTGGACACTCCCAAAGGTTCAGCAAAAGTGGCTTTGAATGTCTCTTCTGATTCATCTGCCAAAACTCAAAAGCCATCCCTGGAGGAGACCTTCCTGAGAACATCAGCTGCGAAAGCTTTAGAAACCCGGAAACATGCAGACATGCTGCCCGAGAGGTTTTTCGGCGGTCAGAGCAGCCGGAGTCAGGAAGGTAACCGGAGTCTGGAGGAGTCTGCAGCCTCTTCAGAGGGATCCACAAGTTGCAAGAACAAGAAGCGAAGCTCCATCTTCTCTCCACGTAAGAGCAAGAAGGAAAAGAAGGTTAAAAGTGAAGGCCGAACTTCTGACAAAAATGGCCAGGAGGACTTGCCCAAGCACAAGTCCCTCTGGAAAACAGTTTTTGCAGGTTACAAGAAGGAGAAGAAGAAGAAAGATGACAAGTCTTGGCCTAGCACACCCTCCAGTTCAACAACTGTGGACTCTGGGAAGAAGAGAGCCTCTCCCATTAGCAGGACTTCAGGTGATTAAGATTTTTCAGTTTAAATTGCTGATGTTTTTTCTTGATATCCACAGACGCCATTTCTTGGAATCTATTTTTGTGATAAAATGTTTTGTTGCAATTCCCATAAAATGTGGATCTCCAAGAATTTCCCCACGCATCTGCAGATCTTCACCTGAGACGCAACCTTAGCTTCTCCGAAGACTCTGACTTGTCCTGTGATGACATCCTGGACAAGACAAAGGCAGACGTAAGTTCCTCCCTTTTTTGACAAACCCAATTTAATCCAAGCTCTCCTCTTTGTATAGGTCTACATTATTTCAACAGCAAGGATTTAAATGGAATCGCATAAACTGTGCTTTATGTCGGTAAAGCTCATACAAGTATTGAAAGATACATCTCAGGATGCATTTTCATAGATTGATTTATTATGCATTTCAATGTCCCCCTCCAAATGCTAACATCCTCCAGATCACCCAGAGGCGGCTGGAGCAGGTGGAGGAGAAATGGGTGCTCTTGTTTTTCTCATTATCCAGCTCTGAGTGTTTTTTTACATTAGTTGTGTCTGCAGAGGTGATGTTTACACCAGTTTGGAGTTTCTAATCACCTTGGCATTTTTAGCTTCGTCTTGACATCTTTGACCTGGTGTCAAACCTTCACAAGGACATGATAAAGGAGGAGGAAATAGTACCACCCAAAGAGGAGGTATCAACTGCTAATAGCTTGGAGTTTAAGGAGACTTTGTGTCCTGCAACACAGTGAAATTCTTGTTACATGACGTTCCATTAACACCGCTGTGATCCTGGGGGTCTTTGCAGTGGATTCAATGGGTAAAGTCTTGCATGGAATCCTGACCTCCCTCCTGGGAGGTGTTATTACATTTATCCTGTACACTGGATCCTTGTGTTACGAACATTTGAGTTACAGATTTTTTTTCCAGACATTTTCTTTCTTCTGTCTTTGTTGCATGAAGTTTTATAGTGTTTATGGGTCACGTGTGGTAAATAAAGTGGAAAGTGACCCACGGGTGACAAATGTCGCGTGCAATTAATGGGTTTTTTTCGTAACATTTTCCATAACGTTTAGTTTTAAGGTATTTCGAAGTCAGTGGAAAAATATGCAACGCAATGTGTGCCATGTTGTAGTGTCACAACCACATGGCATCACATGTGCCCTGCTTTATGTGAGCTGCTGGGATATAGCTGGCCACCATGACCCTGCATTCTGTTAGGATTTTACAGAACATGACCTGTCAATATGTGGAGGGACATCAGAGTCAGTCTGCTTTTATTGATGGCAACCTAGTGGTAAATGTGCCTTTAAAGTTGGGAGTAGATTTCCGGTCCCAGTTGCGTTCGTAAGGCGAGGACCCATTGTAATGAGGAGTTTCAGGCTGAAATATGATCCCATTTAGATTTGCTGTTTTATCTAATCATATTATGTATAGTTTTTGTGCATAAAGAGAATAACATATTTATCAGACAAGCTAAATGCAGTCAACACTGGAGCCTGAAATTTTACAAGTTTTTCTCTTGTGTTGCTTTGTAGTTGTGGTGGTGTAGGTCCGGTAATATTACTGTGTGTGTGTGTGTGTGTGGGTGTGTGTGGGTACTACAGGGAGTCCTAAAACTTACTGACCACAGAAAAATGTAGCTGCCAGTAATTGACAAACCAGCGTAACGTGGGAGAGAATCTTAACTTATTGACTGTTCCATGTGATAGTTTGTGTTTGGTAGAATTAAAAAATAATAATTTTACTTATTTGTATAATTTGATATGTTTTTTTTTTGTATTGGTTTTGTGTGAATGTACAGACTTCCAATTGTTTCTCTGTTTGTTCCACTAGATGTAGTTTTAGTTGGGATTTTGTGTCCCATATGAAACTTTAAAAAGAAAGTAACTCACAGCACAAAACATTATAACTCAGTGTCAAGATGTTTTAGAGAACTTCACTGTCAAGTTTTGCGGTTTTCTGGCATGTGATGTTCTGTTTTCCTTAATGGGATTACAGATGCCCCCCCCTTACTTTGAATGCTTTAAAATTGTAGAGACCTCTAGGTTTTATAAATTTAATAATGATGCTGATCATAAGACATTGACTGCTGCTGTTTGATTTTAACGTTGCATTAATTCATTTAATCACATCATTTGTTTTGTGTTCTGTTTCCCCTGTGTATGTCCTGTGTGTGTGTGTGTGTGTGTGTGTGTGTGTGTGTGTGTCCCAAGTCTGTTTATGTCCCTCATGCCCTGGCGTTCAAGCGAGGGTACGCCATAAAGGTAGTGTGCGCGTTCCCATCGGTCCCTCTGTCCCCACGCATGCACTGCTGTGGCACCTGGCCACTCCTGTCTCTCCGAGCGACATGTTCACCACTGATCATGCTACTAACAGCCTTTCTGCTGCTGCATGCCGAACACCTGCCGCAGCGCCACCTGTGTGCAGGGAGGTGTTGGCACTGAAGCACGGCCCTGGGTCCTTTGCCTCTTCGGCAACCACAGCTAAACCCTTCACAGGTTCAGGGCGATGTCACGGTTGGATGCCACCGCGGTTCCTGATGCATTATAGCCTGTTCCCACACCTTTCTTGCTTTTTAACATTTTCTCAAATTATAACATGGGGCAAAAGCTATTTTTTAAACCAGTCTAAGAAGATTTTCTGTTATGTTTCATAGTGCATTTATGTTTTATTTTAAAGATATTGTCATTACAGTATAACCTGCTTTATGGTGTCATCAGAGGTAGCTTGTTTAGAATGTGGTATTTTGTTGTGTTACGTATTATTGGTTAGTTCTGTGGCGTTTGTAGAAATGCACTCATGTAGATGCATAGATTCTTTTACGCCAAAGTGACAGTTGGTAACTAAGCTTTTAAAATGGCATAAGTATACATGTCTTGCACTTTCCCTGTGCAGCTTTTAAAAGGACAACTTTGGGTCCTTGTTGCGAGTCCAAGAGCTCTGAGCTCGGTATTGCTCATGAACTTCAGCTTCAGTCTTTCTGGTGCATGTTTCTAGAAGAAGTACACAGAAGAGGAGCTTAACGCCAAGCTGACACGGAGGGTGCAGAAAGCGGCTCGGCGACAGGCCAAACAGGAGGAGCTGAAAAGGCTGCACAGAGCCCAGGTACTCATACGTGGCGTACGTGTCAACGCGCGTATGTCCGCTTTGGCAACCGGCATCCCCGCGGCAGGGTTAATTTGGTGGGGCAAGACAACGCTTTGGTGCAGTCCTGTTAAACCTGCAAATGCTAACATCCCCCAGATCATCCAGAGGCAGCTGGAGCAGGTGGAGGAGAAGCAGAGGCAGCTGGAGGAGAGGGGTGTAGCTGTGGAGAAGGCACTTCGAGGGGAAGCAGGTACCGATCATTTGCCGTCATCCTCACCGTTGTCAAAGCGATTTGTTGCGGAGCCGCGCCGAGGCCTCCGTGACGGTGAGGAAACCGCAGCAGGTCTGCAGTGTGCCTGCGTCTCTGACGGTGCACCACCCTGAGCTCTACTGCTGCAGTAGACTGACACTCTTTGTTCACACTCTCATATGTAGGACTTCCGTTTCTGAAACTCCAGGACAAGGGACTATCACAGACATTTTAAATACACCTGAAGGAGGCTAGGAACATTCTGCTGCCGTTTTACAGCTGGTTTATATTTACTTTTTATGGTTCTCTTAGTAGCCGACAAGTGGGATTCAGCATACGTCCAAGCAGTTAGGGAAAGGACATAATATGTAATGTTAAAAAATGCTCTGGAGGAATGACGTTCTACAATGTTGAGTTAACTGCCGTAAATTGTGAAGAATGGAAGTTAAATGGAATTGAATAGAAATTAATTTCTCTTGCTTCAATATGTTGGATAGTAAAGTACCCAGATCCATTGAAATAACCTTGAAATTGTGGAATATTTTTTAATGATGTATAAAGTATTGACTTCAATCAGAATATTTATAAGTGTTTATTATATGCTATCAAATGTTTTATAAGATGTGCAATTCACAAGACTGAATAACTTAACGGTTTGGCGTTACCCCCCCCCCCCCAGATTGTCAGATACGTTATTTCAGTGTCAGATGAAGTTCTCCATCTGTCTGCATGTAACAAAGTTCAATGTCCAATGTGAAGATGCTTCTTAACTTTTCATTATTTACTCTTTTAAAGGATTGTATAAAGGGTCATATATTAGTGCAAAACGGCGTAAAAGGCGATCAGGTATTGAATCAGATGGTAGCTGTTGGAAAGTAATGCTGTTCGTCCCATTTGTTTTGGTACCTCAAACAGTCCTTGGTGTTGCTGTGTCCTCCTTTCAACCTCTGAGTGAACTGCATGTGTTATAGTGTGGAAAAGCCTCCTTTGATTGAGAAACACTGTTGTCTTATGCATCGGTTGTACGTGTTTACAATGATTATATAATAACCAGAACCCCGTTTTGTTACATAATCATTGTACATCAGCACGAGCATCAACTTGGCACACGTAGGGAGGTAGAAGAGCACAGGGGAAGCTTTCAAAGTAACTGTTCAGTAATTTCGCACAGGCGCCAGGTAGCACTGTCCTGCATGACCAACAACACCCGTTTTCTTATTGTTTTAACGCCGTTTTAACTACTCGCCATCCCAAAAAGGTTTTCTTAAATGCCAGGCTATTCAGAGCAGAAAATGCTCAATGTTGTCCTGTCCATACACACAATACTTCCAGAAGAACACATGTATGCAAGGGCATGGCATAGTGACGCGAATTTAGGCAGAGTAGTCGTCCTGTCTGGGTGGTTCACAGCATGTTTTTCTAGCAGTGAGTGTTTGTGTGGAAGTGCAGTGTGTGTGTGCGTGCGTGCATGTACACCAGTGCATGCACTGATTTATTGCATATGATGCAGCCCGGCAGGGGCCGTGTGCAATAACTGTCTCTAATATATCCTTATTGTAGACTATTGGGGAGAGTCTAATTACAGTGAAATCCTGGACTTGCATCTGGGCGGTATGTATTTCAAGCCTGTCGCTGCAAACTAACAGCTGAACCTGCTCACTTCCCCCTACACGACTGGTGTCTTCTGTCTTCTCTGTAGCCTGCTGCTCTCCTGCATCCCCACACTTTCCAGTTCAGTTCACTGGCCGTAGCATCTTGTTAGAAAGCTTGCTGCAAATTTTGGTGTATATACGTGTTCTGTGCAGATCCTTAAGTGCACATGCGGTGCATGTCCATCCGCATTTGTGTGTAGCATATATTTATGTTCGTGTGTGAATTATTTGCCGACGAATGCATCTTTAAGTAATCGCGTTTTAGGTCATTTTTGAAGATGCACAGAAACAAACCTAGAAATATCTATCAATATGACCTGAAAGAAGGTTGAACTTTCACAGCTTGTCAACTACAGAAAGCATTAGACCAAGCTGAGTGAGTTTTTTTTTTTACTTTGCTGTCAAATTTAGTTTTGTTTTGGCATGGGAAAGTAAGTCGCACATTTGAACTGGAAAGTGGAGTACAGTCCCTTGAGAAGCCCACTGAACTAATCTGAAAGGATCCTACTAAACCTCGTTCGAAGCCCCCTAAACTCCTCCCCTCTTGGATAATCCTGCTAAACTCCTCCCCCTTGTAGAGAATCTGGTTAAGCTCCTCCCTCCCCTCAGTGCTTTCCTGTGGTGTGCTTGTCTAGCCTCTGCTCTGATACTGCTGACCTCATCATACCTGCTCAGTTGCATTTAAAACCTGTGTCTGTGTTCCTACGCGGCGTCCAGTAACCAGATCTCCGTGTCGTGGGTCCGTGGTCTAACTAAGTATCTTTTGTTTGTTGTCCGTTTTATCCCGCTACGTGAACTCAAACGTGAAACTGTTTAAATTGGTATAAAGTGATCCGAGTATGTTCATGTTACCACGTTTTTTTAAGACCAGGGGTCAGGTCCATTACGCTGCCTTAAGCATGTCATGCACTCTCTAAAGTAGGAGAAATGAGCCTGTTTGTTATCGCCGTGCGGCAGTTTTCGTGCAAAGCACTTGCTGCCCGTGTTCTCGCATAGGTCGTTTTTTCGTACTCTTGACTGCCTTGAACAGGAAGAACGTTGATGTGAAAATACTGGTTGGTGAAAATTCGAAATACTTTTTGAAAGGGACTGAGCTGTTCCCGAAGGGGAGACGCTAAAGTAAAAATACACAGTGCATGTTTGGGTGAAACTTTGATAAAATAACCACATTCTTCTGGTTTGTGTGTGTGCCCCCCCCCCCCCACGCAAAGACTGAGTTGGGTGTGTATAATGTGGCCGAGACGGTTTTTCACATGGATTTTGAGAGTAAATCAAGCTGCTTGTTTTATGTGGGATGTTTACATTTTTAAAAGAAGCTTCAATTTTGTGATGGTTTAAAGTCATCAGTGCTGTTGTGAATATATTACTGTTGGCACAGAACTGTGCAGTAACATGCTTACACGGATCTGGAAATATCCTCTTTGTGGCCCCATCCTCTGTGATAGTCCCTTGTAACAACTGCTCGCATTGCCATGCTCCTCTTCTCACTGACAGTTCAAAACTTGTAGTTTGTCTTCTGTTTGTGTAATTGTTACAGCGCACACCTCACGTTTAATCTGCACGTTTACACTTTTCCGTTTGTTCTTTTCAGTACTTTATTTCGTAATCCGTTATCGTAGGGCACGTTCTGTGGAATTTATAGTTTTGTGAAGAACGAGATGAAATGATGATCTTCACAGCAAACGTACCGATACACTTGGTCCCCAGCCTATGAACATTTGAGTAACACACTTTTCCTGTTATGAGCTAGAGATTTTTTTTTTAAGAGAACTTGCATACCATTTAATTGTGTTCCAAAGCTATGTTCACAGGCCTGACAGATAGGGATTGGTCATGGCACACAGAGTTCTCACAAGTTTGTCAACATCCTGCTGTAGCTCTGGCTACGGTACCTTATTGGGCTTTTTTATTTATAAATATATCTGCAGACTGCTCTGTGTGTGTGTGTGTGTGTGTGTGTGTGTGTGTGAGAGAGAGAGAGAGATGTGAGGGGCTCTGTTTTGTCTGAAAAACCCAGCTGTTGCCTCCAACCCCTTTCTTTTGATGGCTCTGTCAGGTGACCTTAGTAGGACCCCCCCAATGTGACATACTGTTGTTAGTAAACAAAAATGCATTTCACGACGGATGGATACAGATGCAGACACGCGATTCTCAAGGTACAGTCACTTAGTCCAGTAGCACATTACATAGTAGCTGCATATAGAATTTAGAAGTAGGGGACCAATTGTATTTAGAACGGTACCTTTAATAATTTTGGGAAAATAATTGTATCCTATAACTGGGTGTCACACCTTGAGAACAGTGAAGATAATTTTGCAGTTTCTGACGAGTGGTTAAGAAGTCAGTGTCAGGGTGTCCCAAGCTCCTTCCCTTTTTGTCCATCTTCACACCTCCTTGTTTTCTCTCTGCCGCTGTTCAAACTAGCTTTCCAGGTGACCTTTCCTTTTCATGCCTAATGCTTCGATTTTACCCAGTAGGTTTCTCACTGCTCTAGTTGATATTTTTCCTCACTTTCTTCCTCGTTTCCTCTCGCTTTTGTTCCTCCCTATGTCCCCCTCACCCCAACTTTGTCGTGTACACTCTGTGCCACTGTCTGTCGCTTCTCTCCGTACCACACCCCTCTGCTGCACTATTTCCCTGTATTGTGGAAGTTGAGCCCAATGTGGGGACCCCTCGCCGAAGACCTATCTCCTTCTGCCCATGCTGTGTCCCTGAAGGTAACGTAGCCCCGCCTGCAGCAGTGTCACTGTGGCAACTGGGCGGCACCTGCGGAGCACAAGCTCCTCCTCTCTTCTCCCGGGACTCCGTTCCCCTCTAGCCTCAAGTTTCACAAGACTTGATAAATTTACGTCGATTCGGTAACCAATGTAGCAGCGAGGGTGCCACCCCTCGAAGCACGTATGCATTTTACTGAACGAAAAAATATTTTCAGTGTTTGACAGTGTAGGTGACTAGTTTGGTTTCAGAATACAGGCTTCCCTCACATAGCAGATGCTCATGTTACAAGAATTTAGACTTAGAAGCGCATGAAATTTGTACCCCAGGAAATTTGGGTAAGGAGCTGTAAGTCCCACATATGAGAAGCAGTCTACAATTGAAATTTCAGTTCAGGATGCGAACCTTGGTGATGTTGATAACCACAGAAGCTGAGCAGCATTCCTCGGTGTGTGTGTGTGGAATCGGTCTTTTCCCACACACCTCAATTGTCTTGTAGAGGTGTGCAAGCATCTCTCAGAAATCTTGTCGAGCCTTAAAGTTACATTTATTCAGTTGCTTGTACCTAAGTAAATTTCTAGGGAAGGTGTACTTTTCAGGAATGAATTTGGCATCAAAAACTGTCACTTGATGTCTTATGTGGATTCTGTTGGCCATTGGCAGTTTAGTCAATTACGTTAAACATAAACCAGTATCGTGCATCATCAGACTATTGCTTGTCCTGTGTAACGGACACATGAACAGTGTGTTTAATACCAAAAGTGCTAAAATTTCTCTACCCAAAAAGACCAGTCAGAGTGCTGACCAATCAGGAGTTAGTGTTGAGTTTTGTTCTGCCTTGATTGACAGTCTGCCTCTGGAAAATATTTGGCTGTAGTGTGTGTGTGTGTGTGTGTGTGGGTTTGCCTCATCTACCGTAGTGGCCTTTGCTTCTGGGAAAGGCTCCGGACCACCGCAGCCCAGTCTTAGGATAAGGGGTTACTACTTTTACTTGTTTACTTGAGATGAATTATGTGTATTTAAATTATTTTAGTTTGCTTATAACTGCTACTGAAGAGCTGTGATTAAACATGCACTTTTGTAATGGAGTTCTAGAAACTTTGCAAAAATGTTATCATTTTTCTACCACTTATGCTAATTGAACATAGCTTGTAAAAGATGGTAATGGTATCTTATTTCATTTTGGTGATTTGAATTTACTATAAAGCATAGTGTTAAGTAAACTTCTGGAACTTTCTGGGTGCTAATACTGGTAAATTATTTGGCGTTTACTGTAGTGTAATTCAATGTTGAAGGTAATTTGTGGCGAGAACGTTTGTGAACATGGGGACACAATGCAAACTCGACACAGGCTCAAAGGTGATGGATTCTAAGCCTGTGAGGGACCCCCGTTACCTGCTGCACCACCGTGTCCTTCAGGGAAAGTCGTTCTGGTCTGTTTTCATGTGAATTAACCTTTATAGGCACTTTTCAGGGACAAATCACTCCTGTTATGAGAGGGAAGCCTGTATTTAGTTCTTAAGCATATACTGAATTTGTTACAAGTGAAGAGTTTTAATTCTTTATTTTTAATGTAGACCTGAAACTTTCCTCTGGACAAGCATATATACCACATAGGACGTGGGTTACAAGTTTTCACAATTGGTAGGGGGGGGGGGCTGCCTTTTAGTGGATTTATTTATTTATTTATTTTTAGAAATTACTAAAATTACTAAAATGTATAGTTGATCGCATGGCACTGGTTTCTGGAAGACTAATATGTTCTCAGCTGCACAGCTGGTTGACCTGTACAGGTTTGTGTTGCTGCAGAACATTGCTCAGGTGTGCGTTAGGTGACCTACTACAGCGTGTGAGCATGCGTCCGCTAGCGTCCAAGTAACACAGGAGATGTTCTTCACTTACTGTTAATTTCCTTCGATGCTCTGCGTGAAGTCGGTCAGCAAGACTCGACTCCAGCTTTTGCTTAAGGCTCATGTTTTGGATCATAAAAGCTACAAGGTCATAACTCAAGGCCCCTGTGTCTCATGGAAAAGTTTTCCTGTTTTATGTGTTTGAAAGGTTTATGTTGCTTTTGAAAAAGTGTATATTTTAATTTGGATAATGCACTTGAAAGTGTGTTTCCACTTGGCAGATTTGTCATGCATACTTGCTTCTCTGTCCCTGTTTGTGTGTCTTGGTTGTGAGTTGGTGTGGCAGCATAAGACTGCTGTACTTGTTGGGTTGGGGACCGAAGCTTCTCGGATTAAGAATTCCTGCTTTGCCTCTCTGTCTTACCTGTGAACAGCAAACGCCGACGTTCAAGAGCACAGGCACTCGATTTATGTCTGTACTGTGTTTTTCCTTTTTGTTTCGCAAGAGCCTCCACTTCGTCAGCTAAGTACGTGTTGCTGCGAGACCCCCCTCCATTGCCATCCCCTCGCTCTGCTTGGCTGGTTCTCCACAGATGACAGTCGTGTTGCAGATAGCATGGACTGACCTTACTTACACGTGTAAAGCTGATGTGTGGTGGTGCTGTCATGTAATCGGTAATGCATGCCAGTATTGACTTGTTTTTTTTTTTTTCTCTTCATGCACTACTTTTGGGGTGGACTAGGGTGTATATATACAATACAAAAAAAAACAAGCTTTGATCACTTGACCCAACAGCTTTAAGTTGCTGGTCTCAAATGATCAGAAATGTGACAAGATCTAAGGCAGTCAGATCTGCGCCATGTGATATCTGCATTTTCCTGTGATAGGGATAAAAAAGGGGGGTTGATTGTCTGCCTTGGGTAGAGCTGTTTGCCTTAAACGTCAAGGTCAAGCAACCTTTCAGCTTGCATAACCAAGTTGAATGTGCATTTCCAGGGTGAGGATTGAAATCTGTGGTCATGCCATCTTGGCACAAGCTGTGAAGGTATCCCAGACCCTGGGATCTACGGCCTTGCGTTCCTCCTGTTGAGTAAAGGCATTTCGGCTTGGCTCTCACGACACTGCCATCAACCCCCCACCCTTCCCCCACACACCCACCCTGGGCCAGGTGATGCCTGGCATTCTGCCGTGGGCCTCAGTTCTCTCTCTCACTCCTCTTCCAGGGATGGGAAAGAAAGACGACCCCAAGCTCATGCAGGAGTGGTTCAAACTGGTCCAGGAAAAGAATGCTTTGGTCCGCTATGAATCTGAACTCATGATATTGTGAGTACGTCTAGGTCTTTGTTACCTGTTTGCCGTCCAAAACTTTTATCTGCATTTGATTGCTTGGATTTTTTTTTTTTTTTGGTCAGCCATTTTGATTGTTCATACAGTCGGATTGTTGCCCATTTCTGATTTGTCCGATACCGTTGGACCGTTGTGGAGAATGAGGTGACCTCCTGTTGTGTCTCCCCAGTGCACGGGAGCTGGAGCTTGAAGACCGGCAGAGCCGTCTGCAGCAGGAACTGAGGGAGCGCATGGCTGTTGAAGGTGAAGCTCTGGGTCCTCCATCTATTGCTCAGATCCCACATCGCTGTAGAGTGCAGTCAATAACTGTGTTTTGTTCCCTTCCTCTATTGTGTCAAAGACCACCTGAAGTCGGAGGCGGAGCTTTCGGAGGAGAAGCAAATCCTGAACGAGATGCTGGAGGTGGTGGAACAACGCGATGCCTTGGTGGCTTTGCTAGAGGAGCAACGGCTACGGGAGAAAGAGGAGGACAGGGACCTGGAGGCGGTCATGCTCTCCAAGGGCTTTGACCTCAATTGGGTCTGAAGCAGCATCCTGACCCATTTTCTCCTAGGGGGGGGCAATACCACAGCCCCTCTCATACGAGTAAAGTTACAGGTGGCCCAGCTCGCATAAGAGATCCCTTTCTGCCTTCTCCATCTTGAGGACTTGGTTGGTTCTGTTCTTGAGCTGCTGCCATGTGGACAGACTCCAACATACCTGCCTTTCTCAAGCCTGCTGGACCATTTACATTATCCTTGCTGTACCCCCGCCTGAGTACTGGACTCTCTTAGACTGGGGCATATGGGTCATTACCCACCTATCGACGGTATTCAGGATCGGTCCTTGTTATGGAAAAAATCTTTCCTGTGGAGACATTTTATATGTGTTTGACTTGCTTTTTTCCATTACCACTTTAATGGAAAGGGTTGGAAGAGGGGAAGATCTGCTGATGCAGAAGCACAGACTCTTTGTGACTCAGTTTAATATTTTATTCATGCTTGCAGGGGAGCACAGTGTGGGGAAATTTGTCAGTGTCCTTGCATGGGACTGAGAACCTCTACTCCTACTGCCTTCATTATCACCATGGATGTGATGTCCTGGCTGCGCAGACTCATCAGTTCCAACCCTAAGAATTCATAAAATGACCTCAAGTTTTAATAGATTGTTTGTTAGCTATATTTTAACTAAGAATAATGGTAAAAAGAGCTAGTTTAATGTGGTTTCCTGCATCGATCTGACTGAGTGTTCGGCATGCTCATTTTTACTCTTCATCAAACCACGAGCAGAACGGAAAATAGCCATATTGTTGTATTCCATCTCCAACCGAAGCTGGTCAGCGATGGGGTACGAGAGAAAGAGGCTTTTACATTGCAATATGAAGCAGGTAACCTGTCCTCAGTCAGCCAAACCCACCCTGGTTAACAATGAGCAGTATTCTCAGTAGGTTGTTCTCAAAAGCAATGCAAGCTGTACTTTATGTGAATTCTTATTTATATCATTGTTTCCAAAACCACTCTGAGAAAGAAGTGCAACTCGTGTGTAAATAACTTTCAGCCGAGTGCCAAGGTGTGCAGAAGTGTTGGAAAAGCTGTGACACCAGTGGGGGCCACAGTGCTGACCCAACACCGCAGCTGAACAGTGCAGACTTTGCAAATCCTTTTCCGTTTTTTTTTTATTCTACATATTTTTATCACGTTTACGGTTTGAAAAACCTTAGGACTTGTGGGGTGAAGCCGCTGAAGTGGTGCTCTTTGGGGGGCCCCTGTGTGTTGTGATACACAAATGGAGGGTGTGTGTGTGTGTGTGTGTGTGTGTGTGTGTGTGTGTGTACGCGCAAAGTGTGGGTAGTTTGAGTTGGTCCTGGTTCATATGTCGTTTTTTAAAAAGTTTTATTATTTATTAACATGTGTGACACGATGTATAATATGTATAAAAAAAGTTCATTTTTTAAAATGGTTTGACTAAAATGTAAACGCTTACTATAGGTGCAGTACGTAAATAAAATTTTGGATGTAACTTGAACAAGCAATAAAGACAGTGGCTAAGGTTATTTTGAGAAGATGGACGTTGTCCGGGTGTGGTATTCTGTAAAGAACTTTCAGGGGAAAACCGAGGGTTTCCAAAGTGCCGCCAGGTGAGTGGCACGCGGTCAGCGGCAGGTACCGCGCCTCGACAAAATGTCCGCCCACCAACTCCGCTCCAGTCCAGTCCGGACGCGGATCCGCGCCGACGTTTCGCTCTTGCCGTCTCCATACGCGAGGGCGAGAGTCCGCGGTGCACGAGGAAACCGGGAGCGAGCGCGGTCACCATGAGCGCGTCCACGCTGAGGGACTGCAAGGTAAGGAGCGGAGCGACGGACAGGTGACAGTTGCTGAGCCGCTGGTTGTTGCTTCGTGTCCCATACAGTCCTTTACCTCGGAATTCGAACCCAGCTCCTACTGAAAAATCCGCCCGCTGCAAATTTTCAGAACACCGTTCTGTAACCTTTACTGCTCGCCCTGCCGAACTCCAGCACGACCCCTGTTAGCGGGTTACCTGCGAGCGGCCGCTGTTCGGACGGCACTTCCCCCCCCCCTGTCGATTCTCTGTCGCCCCCTTTAGCCGTTCACGTGTGGAGTGGAAGTGGGACCGAACCGGAGCGGCTGGGTGCCGAGTTCGGTAAAGAAGCAGATGTTTCTGGCGTCCCTCAGTGCAACTTATATCTGAAAACAGGAGCTACACAAACAACACAACGCAGTAACTCAGCAACACAGCGGCCCGCTGCTCTGCCATTAGGTGCGGTTTAACCTCTTAAACCCGAGTTTAAACCGCATCAAGTCACGCGGTTTATTAAACTACATTATTTCTGTCCTCCGAAGCTGCTTAACCGCCGCTAGAGGTCGCTTTACTTTAAATCCGCTGTGCGGTTTAGTCGAAGGTTAATTGTAGTTTAAACGTGGCTCCGATAAATTCAGGCAAAACTTTAAAACCGTGCAGAATGTATGGTGTTTATGTAGGTATTTGAGTTAAGATAACTAAACTTTACACGTTGTTTTAATACTCCCTACTTTGGATCGCGTCGTTTATGAGGACCGATTTTGTGCACCTCCCAGCAGGTGAGTAGCATCAGACATTCACACGTTTTCATTTAGTAGAGATTTTTCTCCAACGCAAGATATATTATTTGACAGCTTCATCCACAGTGCACTTGAATTCCTTACAGTCGTTCACCTGTTTGTATAGCACAACCGCAGAACACACAGCTTTGGACTGTGGGATGTAAACCTGTGCTTTAAGTGTATGGTATGTAAAGGCTAGAAAACAGCTGAACAAGTGCAGGTGTTGTAGAGGAATTATTGAAGGAAAACTGCCTGGTTATGTTTAACTATTGAAGAAATTGTCTATTTAAACAGTTTTTGGTGTTTTTTTCCCCCCTCCTCCCCTCCCTCTTTACACAAATGTGTGTGAAGAATAGCTTTTGCCTTTTAGAAGTAGTGATGATGCTGTGTTTGAGTTATGAGAGATGTTAGGAAGAGCTTCCTAAGGTGGGGAAGACTGTAATTTAGGATTTTTGGGTAGTTGCATTGAATAAAGTTGGATATTTTGATCAAGCTGCGGTCTGACAGTCTTGGTGCGTAGCTCAGAGCAAGTGCTGTCGTCTACAGGCCTGGCAGGCCGAGGGTCTCCCTCTGTCCACGACCAGCAACGAGGCGTGCAAACTGTACGACGCCACACTCACTCAGGTACGTTTCCTTTGCTCTGTCTCTGAGGAAGCGTCTTTCTGCTCTGCTCACCTGTCTCACGCATCTGGGTTTCTGTGCTCGGCGACCTTAGTATGTGACCTGGCGCAGCGACGAAACCCTCGGGGGCATCGCGGGATGCGTCTCCGGGATGCGAGAAGCTGACCCAAACTTTGGTAGGACACGTGATGCGATAACAGTCAAACTCTGGGTTAATAAAAGCTTGAATCGGAGCCCCTGTGTCACATAACCTGTGAACCCCGACAGTGATGGGTCACGTGATTGGCACGGGCTTGGAGCTGATCGGGACGGGGAGCTCAGTTCTACTGAACCAGCAGCTGGCCAGTGCCGTGAAGAGGACCGTGGAGCTGGCCCAGACGCGGGACATCACACGCAGGGAGCAGCTACATGCCAGCGCCATCGGGCTCTTCTCCAGGGGGTACGTGTGGCCTTGTCCAGCCTGGCCACACTTTTGTTCACACTCCTGGGTGTGTGTTGAGGTGCTGTCATATTGACACGCTGCCTCTGAGGTCCATTGTTGGTTGTACTGTTAAACACCCCTGCAACGCAGGATGGATGATATTCACCCGAGAGCTTTAGAGTAGATGATACTCCAGAAATTGTTTTTTTTTTTTTTTTTTTTAAACATCTAAAATTCAAGCTACAGCTTTCAGCTGTATACTGAATTTCACTAAGCTTTTTCCCCAGGTTATCTTTTGTGCTCATAAAAGCTTCTGTTTGTCACAAGGACTGTATCACGTTCTTTGCCTGAAACTGTGGAATGTTTTCAGTCTTTCCAGGCTACTTTTTTTTATAGGGCTGTAGCGTCATTTTACTCATTGAAATATGACGTGTTTTGAAAGAAATGTTTAGTCTCCGTTAAATGTTTTTAATTTCACGGATCAGTTCTTTGTCACGCCGAAACATTAGTGACTCGCTACTCATTTGAGAGAGACATTATATTACCTTAATTCATGGTGATTCTACCAAGGTAGTTGCTTTTTTTTTTAATACTCCCAGATTCATGAACCGCTATATTAAAAAGCCCCAGAAAAATGTTTCATCTGTCATTGCATTGACACTCATTTGTAAACCTGCATCAAGTAGAAATGCAAGGATGCATTATGTTTTATAAACATTGTGTAATGTACTGTAAAACTTATTATAACCATAAGAAACTTTCATCACTGGCTCTTACCCAACACCACAGCTTAGATGTGATTTGGGGCCTTCAGTCTTCATTGTTTGTTTATGTGTGTGTGTGTGTGTGTGTGTGTGTGAGAGAGAGAGAGAGAGAACAGAAAGGTGTCTCCTGCTTCATTTTCCTCAGGTGTATCCCAAAAGCCTGTGACCTGTGGGAAGAAATCCTGCTGGAACATCCCACCGACCTGCTGGCACTTAAGTTTGCCCACGACAGCTATTTCTACCTGGGATACCAAGTGCAGATGCGGGACTCTGTGGCGCGAGTTTTATCCCACTGGAAGCCTCACATGCCTCTGTACAGGTAAAGCTTGTCCTGAACTTTGAGCTCTTTTACTACTCATGCTTATCATCCGCACCAAATACACAGGTTTTATAACAGTACTTCTCATTCCCTCTTCTCAATAACACACAGTTCTTGTTGACAATGGTTTTTGTTCTACTGTTCCTCCTGTTGACTTTGGCATATAGTCGTCCCTCGACTCGTGTCCTGATGGGTTCCTGAAACGGCTGTGTTGTGAGGAAACGTGTAAACCAAGACCGCAATTTACATTATATCTCATAGGAAAAATAATGATGCTTCCCAGCCCATCTGAAAACCCCTGAACCAACTTTATCAAGTATCATCAAAAGACTGTAAAACACCTTGCGGGATGCATAACACACACACAAGTACAGTCGGGGGTCCTGCCTTGGACAGGACGTACACACCCACGGCACACAGGGGTCTGTGCGCAGCTGATGGTCTTTTACACATTTTCCCAAAATGCTAATGTTGCCGGCTTTCTGTTTGTTTGTTTGCTGGACCGCATTTTATCAACCAGATCAACGTGTACAGTACTGTGCAAAAGTCTTAGGCACCTGTGGGAAAAATGCTATAAAGCGAGGATGGT
>UFQX01000861.1:778920-805377 GCA_900497675.1 Arapaima gigas | reverse complement strand
GGGGGGGGGGGGGGGGGGGGGGGGGGCTCGGAGAACGCTCTGAAAGAACCGGTTTATTCAAAGACTAGGCAAGATTTGTTCACCTTGTACAAGAGCGTGGTCAACAAAAGGTTGCTGGTTTATTTCCCCACATCAGCAGTCAGCTGTCACCTTCCCCCGCATCCAACAAGAAGCACTAAGTTTTACACAAGGATCACAACCCATCTTCTGCAAACACCCTTCTTCACACGGTTTCTTAAATCCTGCAAGACAGCGTGAAAAGAACCCGGACACACCTGGGGGGGGACGCCACACATCATGTCCCAGGTACCGTACTGTCCCTGTTGCTGCCGGTACAGCCTTACAGAGTCCACAAAGGCTGGTGTCTGCACCTTGTTGTCCTCTGGCAGACCTGGAGGGGGCGGCAGAAAGAACATCAGGTGGACATTCACAACTGATCAGAGCCAACAGTAACTGAAAATGCAGCCGAAATTCTCATGCAATCTGAGGTTCCTCTGGGTTTTTTTGGTTGGGTTCCAAGTTGTGAAACACCAGCTGGCTGAGGACACATTCTTTTTTGTGCCGAAGCTGTAATTGTTTGACAAATGTGCCGAATTATTCAGTTAAAAGGGTTAGTTGCGGCCTATTTTACTTTTGACAAGGATTCTTAAAATACCCCTTCACACCCATTGTGTGCGTAGAGAATGCCAGAAGGCCGACTTTTTTCCAGGGCCACGCATATTTCGGTGTGAGGCAGTGTCGCCACACCCTCTGGGACATCCCAAAAACAGAATGTGACACAATATATGGCCGCACACTTACTTTTGTGTTAGCTTCGTGGGAGTTGAAGTGAACATTTAAATCTCCTCCGAAAAGTTTCAGTGCTGCTCTTTTGAGATGCACCTCAGACGACAGCGAAAGTACCATTTACAGCACAGCAGCCCCATTATTAAAAGAGCATCGGTTTCCAGGGACCCGCCACAAATATGCAGCTTGTGGCAAAAACAGCCATGAAGCACGGTGTACAGACGTGGGCTCAGTTAAATCACTTAAATACCCCTCTGTCTATTATGATTTCCCCCTGATTTCTAGGAATTACAGTGGAAAAAGAGCAAAGCTGCACCCACTGCTGCTGCTCCGAGACCTAAAAAAGGCTCTTAGATGCTGCTGTGGTCACTAGAAGACCATTGCTGATGTGGAGTGTATCCTCAGTAGCAGGCCTAGACAAGACACACACACACTTTTTTAAGCTTTTCCCTGGACGTTTTTTCAAAAAAGGTTTTATGTATGGCTATCTTGTATATTCAGAGGAAAAAAGCTTTTACCGCACAGATATATAAAGAATGCCAATACTGGGCTGGAGGGAAGCCATTATATCCACATAAATTAAGAATATGCTGTAGATGAGAACCAGAGCGCAGTAAGAAAAAAAAAATGAATTAATAGAGGAGTACTAAGAATGGTCTGTAGTGTTTGGAGAACACGTGGTACCGTTTAGCAGTTTCAGTGGCCGAGTCGTGACTATCAGACCTCTGATTGCTTTGCATATCTTCTAGAGCTGTTCTGCTCTTCTCCCCAGCTGTGTTCCTGTGGTATGTTTTTTTTTTTTTTTTTTTATAGCCAGTGTTCATGTAAAAGGATTAAAGGAATAAAACAAGGGGGGAAAAGGTCTAATTTCAGGCAGGAAGCAGTAAATATTTCCCCAGTTCTGGACCCTGCAATTGAGCCGTCTGCTTCCCCAGAGTCCCTTTTCCTGGAGTGCCTGGGAAGGTAGAATAACTGAAGGTGGACTGGACTAGAAGGAACATCAGAGTGGAAAGAGTTACTGCAAGAGCACCTCAAAGAACTTTAATAGTCCGTTCAATTTTGCCTTTTTATACATTATTATCGTCATCACTTAAACTAAACATTACTCACCTATTCAGAATTTGGCCATTTTTACTGTGCCAAATACCTTGATCAAGGGTATGACAGCCAGAGCAGGAGTTTTGGATAACTGACATGGTTGGCTACTTGATTAAAGAGAGACTTTTTTTCTGGAAAGCTCTCACTTTGACACGGCATTCAGAAATCACACTGTACTTATTCCACAAAGCCATTTCAGCACAAGCAGCACATTCTGCTTCTCATACCCAAGGTTTAAACACCCTAAGTGAAGATTAAAGCAGGTAATGTAGGGAAAATCTGTTCCATACAGCAATCTCTCTCCTAGAATAGACCCCTTGAGGTGGTTGGCCACAGATGAGGATTCCTTTCCCATTATACCCAAAACAACATGTGGGCCCTCCACTCAGTATTCACTTTTCACAACGGGAAAGCAGCCATGAAAGTTGGCAGAACTCCCAGTTGACTTCAGGCTTGAGGACAAATTATACTCTGGATACCTGGGATGGATCTCATGTGCCCACTGGCAACATGGGCATTTGTTGCTGCTTGGATGCAAAATCTATCGGATGTCCACAGTAATGTGGACACCCTTGTTGCCCAGATGCTGACCAAGGACACCCACCCTGCCAGGCCAAAGATGCACTGATAGGAGTTGCACACAGCCAGAAAATAGGGACTGTGACACAGCAGAGCACAAAAAATAGTTGTTGTTTCAGCTGGCAAGTCAATCCAAGCTTATCCAAACAAAACCTT
This sequence comes from Arapaima gigas, assembly GCA_900497675.1. NCBI lineage: Eukaryota > Metazoa > Chordata > Actinopteri > Osteoglossiformes > Osteoglossidae > Arapaima > Arapaima gigas. Next base: position 802,758 of record UFQX01000861.1, on the reverse strand, counting down.
TCAAGATGCAGTCCTGAAATAGAGGAGGCTTTTGTTCAAAGAACTGAAGGTGATATGATCATGACACACAGTTTCTGCTACTGCTGCTGTAGCTCCATACGCATGACTGTCACTTCCTCAGACCACCCCCAAGAGCCCAGAGGTGCAAAAGGAGATTTGGAGGGCCTGTGTAGAGCATTTGCTTTAGAGTGGCATCCTGAGCAGAGGAATGGAACCCTGCACTAGCAGCAGGTGTGGGTCTGAGGCTTCAGATATTATGGCTGGAAAAAACAGCAAGTGTGTTTTATAACCCCATCACCCAGAAACCACTGCTTTGCATTTTAAATGAATGTTTAAGTTCACATCTCAAAGATGCAAACTGAGCCTCCACTATCTTTGAATGAGGTTTATAGTGGATACTTGGCCTCCACTGGGCTGACTTCCCATTTTTGGGAAACATGAAGACTTGGAAAATCAGAACTGCCTGCCTGCTGTTACCTGAACATATGTACATGTGGTGTTCTTAGTAGACATGCTGCTGTGTCATGGATAGGCTTGGAACTACATGTAGAGGTTTGCAATCTCCAATGAGTCCTAACACATTTTTAGAATTTAACCTCCCATCGTTGCAGATTCAAACAGCATGTTTTCACAGTACACAGTTGCACAGTCTGAGCATTATGGGATACCAGTGGTTTGCAATTTCTGACAACATTACATAAGCAAGGCTCTTGCCATTCTGTACATCCTTCATACAAGTTCCTCCTCATAGTGATCATTCTAGCTACCTCATGACTGACGCTAGTGTGCTTTTCCAGCTGCTCCATGTCAACAAGCTCTTCAAAACATCTTGCTTTGTGACTTAACTGTACAATATCGAATGTGTATAACTAGGTACCAATCATATCTGTAATATACTATGTCAAATGTATACACGCCCAACATCTGAAGTTGCCTTGGACAAGTAGTAATAATGCCAAGCTCTTAAACCCATGTGATGTTCTCTCTCGCCAAAGTATGACCTCATACCTCTGACGTGATGACAGCACATATTTAGAATTCTGCTTCTCTTAGAACTCTGTGCTTATCTGCAAAGCATGCGGGCCTAAAGTAAATTTATACATACCTGACTGCCAAAATGGCAAATTATAAACGACTGACAGGAACCGATAAACGTAAATGAATAAACATAACTTTATCCAGTTGACAACTCTGTCCAAGTTACAATGTTAGATTTTTTTTTTTTTTTTTTTAAAACACCAACTAGCTTTGTGATTTACCATTCTGTACCTTCATTTTTACAGCTACGTTTCAGGGCGATATCCCCTGACCAAGGGTACTACGGCAGGAGGTGGGATCCAAACCTGGGTTTTCTGACTGCAAGGTGATGTCCCTAACCACACCACCCCCTGTTGTCTTACCTACACAGATTGGCTACCAACTTGAACCCTTAAGTGAAATACCTTTAAAGAATAAGGACATCATTCCACAACAGAATAACATTCATCGACTGTTGGTGCCTTTAGAAGGTACCTCGAGCTCCACACCTTCTCACACATAAATACCCTGTTTGGGTTTGTAAACACTGCAAAAATGCGAGTGGTAATCGTCAGGGCGTGAGGGGTAATTGTTGGGGTGGAGGTGATCTCTCGCTTGAAAAAACACCTGAACTACAGCTGCTGTGCTAGTCTGCACACACACCCAACAGCGGGGGTCAGGTGTGTGTGCGCGTGCAAGCGGGCAGTGACGTGTGCCGTACCGTCGTTCGCGTGTCTGGCACAATCCTGGAAGACAGCCAGCCACTTCTTCTGCTCCTTCTCCGTCATCAAGCAGAAGTAGTAGTGCCGAGCGTACGGGTGCCACAGCAGGAGGGGAAAGTGTGTGACTGACTTCAGGAAGGGGGCGCCACCCACTTTGGCCTTCACACCTGAAACACACACACACACACACACACACACACACACACCCTGAGCACTCCAGCTTTTGTGTGACTATCCTAGAGGGGATCAATCTTTATTCAGTCTTTATTCAATAATTGATATCTAACAATTTTCTCAAAAGTGACATTTTAAGCTCTTTACATCGATTTGCCCATTTATACAAATACAGTCCATCCTTGACTTTTTCAGACTACATGAGGGGAGGAGGTATCCAGAAATGGCCAAAGCCTGGGAAACTGATTTTAATTTAAACATAATGTTTTTATGCCAACACTGTATAGCATTGCACTGTGTACGACAGCAACACTTTTATAATCTAATATAATGTGCCTAATAAAATTGAATAAACTCAGTGGTGTAAGTGAAACACACATACAGATCAGTGAATTAAATGCAGTAGCTGTGAATAAGGTGCCGATACGATTCCATCAGAGTATCACTACGGGGCAGCACTGCCTTCACTATTTTATGCATTCATTAAATTATTTTCTCAAAAAGGTGCAAAATATTGATTTTCATGTTTATATTATACTAAAAATGGGATTGTGGAATATTTATGGTTTTTTCCCCAATTATTTAAAAATATCTGTGTGTCAGTCCGTAAAATCCATCAAAGTTGCTTAAAAATTGAGGATAGACTATACCTTGATTGAGAAAATTACAGTATAAATCCAACATGGATCGTAAGAATTCAAGGTGATGGTGTTGACCACTACGTCACCTGCTTTTCCAGTTGGTCATGAACAGTTCTGTCTGTTGCTGTTTCCCAGTCAAACAATCTGTCACACACACACACACGCACACACACACCTCTTCCATCCCGTTTCCTCCCTCCACCCCACTGGGCACCGCTCCCCCCCGTACCTGGCAAGCTGTTATTGAGCAGCTCCAGATACTCATCGACTGAGGTCAGCACTTTGTACCCCGCACAGCTGATGATGCCTTTGGGCTGCAGCCCCCTGTCATAGGCCTGCCAAGAAGAAGGGTGGTGAGACCGTTTTTAAAAACAAAACACACACCATTATCTGCTCCATTCTTCCTAAAGCACTGGTACAAAACCACACACTTGCACCATGAGCAGGAACAAAAACATCCAAACACCACCCGTCTCGCCTCTGTTTCCTTTTCTAGTAAGCTGGAGTGTTTCTCTGTAGGCCGTCTCTACGGCACCGCCCTTCTGCTGCATACATCCACTGCAACCAGCAAACAACTACACTTATTATTGGCAGGGATGCGTGGCGATATCGGAATCATATCCGTATCAGCAGATATTTGCTTAAATTAATTTTATTGACATGACACCAATGCTTAGATTTGACTGATAATTGAAACCAATATTTCACGATGTATCAACTGTGGTCTGGAACAGTAGACCGTTTAGGCAACGCTGGGCTAAGGTGTGTAATTGTTTGTGGTGGGGAGGTAAGTGAGAGTGCCATAAAATATGCCATTTGTAACACAGACTCAGCTAACGTCTCGTATAGAGGGACAAAAGTATGAAATTTCAGTACCATGACCTTCTAATGTGCTGTAGGAAAAGCGAAACTTTCCCGCTAGATGTTCCACGCTCTGTTTGTTAAGGGCAGCTTCCTCCGCCCTGCTAAAAAAATGGAACGACACACTTCCAGGAAAAAAAGTTACTGTTATTATGCGGCGTTACTTCTTTATCATTGTTTGGGTCCCTATTTAAATGTGGTTCAGCAGATGATATTTATTTCAACAACATGCTTTAAAACGTTACAAAAATTTGTCTAATTTGTATCCAGGCGGCTGTAGTGCAATTTTTTTCTGTATTTTTAAGTGTGTGTATCAACATCGGTGCCATACATGGAACTTGTTGGATATCGGCATCGGCACAGAACTTCCATGTCGGTGCGTCCTGAATTTTTGGTTCATATTGAGCTCACGCCTTTGTCCAAAGTGTTCACGCTGCTTAATACATTATGCTAAACTCCCTTCAGTCATTTATCCATTTAAACACCAGAGCTCTGTGACATACACACATACACACGCACGTGCAGACACAGAGCAAATATACATTTACCCATCCACCTGAAACACATCCAGCACCTGTGCGCCACTGTGCTGCCCCTATAACCAGCAGGCTGCAGGTAAAACTCGGGGCTCATGTTCACCTGTTTCGTTTCGTAGCATTCAATCCTGTAGGAGTCTGGGATGAAGAGGAACCGGATGCGCCACTTCTTGTTCTCCTCCAGGTACTGGTACATAACTCCAGAAAAGATGGATCTGTCCTGCAGAGCGACCTGTGGAAGGGGGGAGGTGGGGACGGCCACAGGAGAAGACAGACCAAAATCACCCGAGGAAAACCCCTTAGTAAGAGTTGCTTCCCCAGTGCAAAACAGTGTAAACATCAGGGTAAAATTCCTCTTAGGACAAGCAACTCTCACAACCCCACTATTACTCCTCAAGAGGGTACGTTTACACCAAACAGCACGTACACTCAGCAGGGGCCCGCAAACCCCCGCCAAGCACAACCAACCCTCACACTGGGTCTGGTTCTACCCCATTAGACTAAATGGAGGTTAAAGCGGCCGTGCTGCATAGGCCCCCCACGTGTCCCTAATGGGCGGTTCATAGAGGCCGTAGAGCCGTGGAACTGAGCGGACCACCTCCCTGGGCTGCTGTTTGGAAGCAAGGTCCCGTTACACATCAGTGACACACCAGACAAAACCTCTTCAAAGAAAAGCGGGGACAAAGTAGAGGAAAGTCAGGGGCTCCCTGCAGACACGCTTCTCATTTATTATCTACATCATTTTACAAGGCATTTTTTCTGCACTTATGAGGACCACATTTGGATTTTGTGCCCCACCACCTAAGCAGCATGAGACCACAGTCACAATGTGCTCTTCTTCACAGCAATAAATTTACCCTGCAACACATTAAGTTCTCAGCCTCCATTACCACTTGTTTGCTAGTTTCACCTGGTATAAACGCAGGATTTATGCAAACCATGTCAACTTGTTCAGTGAATTCGTCAGAATTATCTTCATCGTCTTTTGTCTATAATGAACACTGAGTATCATGCAGTACTTTCTATTACAGTAGGTAGTAGAAAAGAGGTGAATGAGTGCAGGTAGACAGACTTGTAACAGAGCAGTTAATGAAAGGAAACAGCCTTGTGTTGGGTTATGGTAACTAAAGCCAACTGTTGAACTAACGGTGCCTGTTTTAACAGAATTTGTAACTTTACTTCAAATGGGTGTCAGTTTCGGGCCTTAGGGACCCTTAAAATTTGATCAGGTACATCACTCTGCTCAAGGACTCACCAGTACCCCTCACACATCGTAAACCTTAAGTTTGCAAAGCTACAATACGTCTTTATTTACTATGACCGCAAGTGGCCTCAACAGCTTGTGCGCACACTGCAGTTCCCCCTGAAACTACTGATGTTACCAAGTGCAAGACAAATGTGATCTACAGTCATGGTGTAATTTCCTTTCCCCATCATTAGTGTCCTCTGGAAGGATGCGGTCAGTGAACCAGATGTGCCTTTCAAAGTGTTGAACTCCGTATACACTGTGCTCATAGTCCACCCCATTTATACATCTGGGTAATTTTCACTGCAAAGAAAGGAAAGCTGTAAGGAGTTGGGGAAAAAAAGAATGAAATGAGTAGGAAGAGGAACAGGCATAAAAAGAAAAAGGAGGAGGAGCACAGAGGGGAGGACATGGGGAACGGCTCTTGCCTTGCGATGGAGGAGCTGAGACTGCGGTCCCCCGGTGCCCTCGATCTCAAAGCGCACCTTGTTGAAGAGGGCCAACCTGTACTGCTGGTGGTAGAGGGCAGTGAACCCAGCCAGTACCTGGCGTGTACGTGCTGCAGGACAGAGAGAGAGAGATGGATGGATGGATGGATGGATGGATGGATGGATGGATGGAGAGCCAGGTGAGACCTGGGAGACACTGTCTACTCCCCCACCCCAGGACTGGTCACTCAACTCCCCATACACAGTGGCACATGCAGTAACACCAATATTCACCCAACGCTTTCACTGCAATCTAACAAAATACTCTGTTGGGTGGCTTCTCGTGCTCGCCACTGGGCTCTATGGCACGAACACATTGCCTCCCAGGAAAGAAAAATTTGATTTTTTTTTTTTTTTTTTAAACATTCCCTCATTGAACAAGCTAATATGACCAAGAATAGAAAAGGAAAGTAAAAGTTGAACTTTTCAGAAGACTGAAGTATGACTAGTTATTGAACATGGTGAGATGTCATCATAATAGACAAATTAGTCAAGACTCTAGGATGTAACCATCAGAGAAACAAGTGAAGGCAGGAAGTTGGGCCTTTATTAGACTAACTAATGAAGACAGTGAGATGTAGCTAGTGAGACTAGTCAGAGAAGATACAGCAGGATGCAGCTGTATTAGACAGACTAGATAGTCAAGACTGATGCAAAGCCACAACTTGCCAGAGAAGGGCTGTGCTTCCAGAGTAAAAATCTCAGTCAGCAAAATACAATATGCACTTTTTAATTAAAGAGTCCTGACTGTCAGAGAGACTAGTTAGTGCAGGCAGTGGGATGTGACTCGGTAAGAAGACCCAACCTCCTCCAACTGAGGAGACATGTGGTTCCTGCTTGAGTAGCTGGGAGACTGGACACCTGCCAGCCACGGGGGGTAATCCACACAGAGGCCTACAGCTCATGCTGCTGTCATTCCAGTACTAAACAGCCCCTCTCAGTCCCAAAGGCCCCTGGTGGACTAAAGAGTGGGGTGGGGTGAGTGTAGAAATCTGCTTATTACACTTTACAGACACATCAACCCCAGACGACATTCTCTCTGAATCACCACTCAGGAGGCAGTTATTTAGTGTGCAAATAAGCAGATGCAATTTGCTGGAGCCCACAAGTTCACTGGCTGTGGTAGCGGGTGAAGTCGTGGAAGTGTCACCGCAGCACCACTCCACCACTTTAAACAGGGCGTGGAACCCACAAAAAGAGGACCTCCCCCCCAGCATGGCCATTCTCAGATCTGGACAGAAAGCAGCAGCTGCCTTTGCGTGGAGGTGTAGGGGGACATTTCCACACGAGGAGACGGTCGCGATCAGACGACTCGCTGCTTTCAGAGGCTCTTGACCTGACGCCTGAACTCCGATTTGGTCACAACGCTTCAGTCTCGAGCTCAGTGACTCCATGGGAAAAAATCACAGGACAACATGTCATCAGACCTACCCTTCCTAACACTTTCGGCAAGTGAGAATAACAAAAGTTTAAAAGAAGCATGTTTTGCAACAGACTGTACCGATTACTAACCGGCTCATTTCCTGTCATTACACAGCATTTCCCCCTCGAGGGTCGTGACCTCGTGCCAGATGCAAAAGAGGGTTCGAAAAGACAAGCCATTGTATCCCAGAGCATCACTTCTCCGAAGAGCACAACAATTTCAGAAGATAATATGGAACAATAAAAGCAGTGCGTTCCAACTACTTCTCACAATTGTCTTTAAAAGCAAAACATTCAACGTCCACAATTTTTTGTTGCATGCCTTTCAAAGGACACTTTGGGCAGCCAAGGAAACAGATGGATGTTGAATCAAATGAGGCTGCAACGCTCACTGGAAGCAGAAGTGATGAGAATGAGGTTGTCGCACTTTGGGCACGTCACGAGGAGACCGGATTTTCTGAAAAAGATGGTGACGTTCGGCAAAGTCGGAAGAAAAGGAACCAAGCGGGTGAAAATGGACCAGAAGAACAGACTCAGCAATACGTGGACAGGCCTCCATCAACACAAGCTGAGGACAGAACATTCTGGAAGCACCGTATACACGGCCAACAAAAGCCAACATTGGCAGCACTTAGCAACAACACGCAGTGTAAGGGTAAGTGTGGAACATGTGGGGTTTTGTTGCTCTGTACACATTTACCGCGTGACCTACGTGCTTTGAGGAATGTTTCCACGCAAAACCAAATCATTAGAAGCCGATTTTCTTTCCGCTTGAGCAATATCGTTCCCGGCAGACATATCTCTTTCCTGCAGAGCTACCCCAGACTTCAGTGTAACGCCGGTATTTGAATAAGAAGATAATACAGCAAGATATTTTGCTGATGTGCAAAGTTTGAGGGAGCTGCACGCAACGCCGCCCGTCCTCGTCTGCGCTCTTCACCACGGTTTTATCATCGGTTTCTGCTCGGCTATTGTGACGTGGGCAGAATGCAACGATGACACTAAATACAACGCAGTAAAGACTTTGCAATAACTAAACACGTTTTTCCTGTTACTTTGGCGGGTGGCGGTCGGTGTGGGGGCTACATATCAAACATAGCTGAAGCTTTCATCATCACCATCATCATCATCATCTATTTGTACCTCTGGGGTAGCAATATTGCAGTAGGTGCAGTTGTTGCCTCTGGAGTCAAAGACTACAGCTTTGTATCCCACCTTCTCCTGTAGCAACCTTGAACAAAGTACTTACCACAAGTTGTCCCTGCAAAAAATTATCCAGCTAAAAGAAAAGCACCAACTAAAAGAATAGACATAAATGTGATGCTTTTCTCCAAAGCATCTTGCAGTGTGAAATTTGTACCTTGAGGTGCACGTTTGCCCATTTGTACAGCTGGGAAATTTTTACCTCATCAGTTTGGGTCAGGACCTTGAAGTAGGTTACGCTTGGGATTCAAAGTCAGGGCCTTCAGTTGCAAGGCGACTATTCCAACTGCTACACCATCTTCTGCCCCCTTAGAACTACAGGGTTGAAACTGGGATGCGAGCCGACGAGATGCAACTGAAAACTCAGAGTCCTTCACTACTGCCACGTCCCATCAGCACAGGATTCGCCCACTGCTGGCATCTCCTCAAACATCTAAGGTAACTGGGCAGTAGTTAGAACAACGTGTTAAATTTTTCTTTATCAACATTGACACAAAGCCTCAGCTTGCCAGCTGAGGAATGTTTTTCTAGAGGAAAAATCTCAAGTAGAAAAAACAGTGTGCAATTTTAATTAAAGGAAGGATACCTGTCATTGTTGGCAAGGGCAGCAAGAGGTCTGGAAGCCAGAGCAGATCAGCCCCTCTGCACCACGTGGTCCAACTGCAGGTTCCTACACTGTAGGGTTTGTACTTCATGTGAACTTGTAGTACATAACACAGATGCAAATATTAATATGGGTTTTTCTCAAGATACGAGTTTGTGGGTTAGTTTTTCTATACGATTCAACTTATTTAACCCTTCGCAGTGAGTTACGATCAAATACGAGGCTGATTTTTCGTGTTTTTGGGCGACAAGAGCTGGGCGCGGGAATGTTCAGAGGTCTCACCCAAATGGCAAATGAGTGTCGGACTTCACCTGAGGAGACGATTTCTAGGAATGCGTTATACTCTTATGTAGGGATCATGGGGAAAAAAGTGTAATGGAAAAAATCCAAAATCTAAAACAAAGCAGCTACATAAAATTTAAAGAATGTTATTGAGCTCAGCACCAAGTTCCTTAGTCTCTCCTCTAAAACTAAAAACACATTGTTGGTGTTCTTCTTGGGTTTGGTGCATTCCAAAGGGCACCGTCACAAACTCGTAAAGCCCGACACCTTCACCGCTCCACCTTTCCTGATGGAGTTTGTGCTGCAGCACCTAGGGCAAAATCCACAACCCCAACTATGTGCTCCAAGGAGGACACAAAACCCCAGGCCTTGAGGTCAGCAGGATGGTGCTCTTGCGGCCTACAATGACACTACCTGACTGATGTGTCCTGGCATTCAAAAGACATGATAAGCATGTCTTTTCAAAAACACTGCTGGATCATGGGACAGATTAAAGGATCAAAGACACAAAGATTAAACAATCTGTCAGTCCTTACAAACCTTGCTCAGGTGCACCAACACGGAAAGTCCAGAACATTAGAATTATATTAATTCCTGCACTTGCCCAGAAGACAGTACTGTCCAGCACCAGTAATGCTTGGTGTCCAGAGTGGAAAAACCAACCTTAACACACACACACACACACACACACACACACACACTTCCAAGTGGCTAACAGTCTCGGCTGTGGTGGTGGTCACAGCAGCCACAAGTCATCACTCTGTTTGGGAGGAAGAACAAAACCATTGCAAGGCTTCTTCAGTGGAACATAAGGAGAAAGACATACTGCTGTTTCACAGCTCCAGACAGACACACTCGGCAGGGAAGGCTTGTGTTCCGGACGCCGGAGCCCTCATTTTGTGAGCAATCAATAGAACCTGGAGGAGGTCCTGCTCTGCAGAACTGGCTACGGCTCCTACCAGATTATGTACACTTGGAGAAGCAAACTTGCTTTGTTCCTCTCACATGCTTAACTGATAGATGCGCACTAAGGGCCATTAGCATTCTGTGGGCAATGGAGCACCGAAGTCTTCCCACAATGCAGCAGACTGTACCCATGGTGCAGCGCTTCCAGCCTGCTGTGAGAGCACCACAAAGGCATAACTGTATTTCAGTACAGAACGAAAGCCATGCTGCTGCACAACGGCACACAGAGGTGAACCACACCACCCTAATCCAGAAGGTCTCCCTCTAGAAGGTGTCGCTCGTGCTTTTTCCATTGAAAGAGGGATTGTCACATTTCACAGCATTTGCACCTGCAGCGTCAGCAGCAGCCCCTGTGGGAGAGGGCATGGGGGTGGCGCAAGTCTGGGAGTCTGGGCCTGGGTTGGGAGCACAAAGAAATGCTTACAGAGACAGAAAAGCTGGAGTGGGAGATGCCGGGGCTGGATCATGGTGGCACTCGCACACGCAAACAGCTGACCGACCGGAGCGCAGAAAAGTGCGTGGACCTTCCAGAAAACACGCAGCCCAGCACATCACAGCCAGGGAAAGAAGAAATGGGAAGGGAAAGCAACAGATAGGAATGTAAACAACAAGCAAAACAGAGGAGGATGCTGGGTAAAAACAAGAGGAAGAAAAAGAGGAGTGAAGTTAATCACCCACTTACAAATGATCAAATTTTGAAAAACAGTAATTTTAAACAGGTGTTTTATGCTGTCAGCACTGAGTGAAAAGAGGGAGGTAAAAGAATGAGTGGCATGTGGAGAAATGGATCCATCCATCCATCCCACACACACACACACACACACACACACACACAATCCCTGGATCAAGGCCTCCCCCCCATATTTACCCTACAGCAGGCCTTTGTGCGGAAGGGGTCTGCAATGACACATCTGTGATTCAACCGCCTCTGTGCTCTGACAGCTGTTCCAGCAGGGAAGGGGAGGTGAGTTATAGCTGCTGCACAAGCAGGGTGTATCTGTCTGCACAACTGTGTGTAGAGGCTGATTTATAGCACCCGCAGTGCCCTCAAAGCCTCGACCCACAGGGACTTGCTCCTTGTCCTACTTTGCACGCTGGCAGCCTCAAATACCTGAGCAGGTGATCTGCAGTCCTGTGTGTGTGTGTGTGTGTGTGTGTGTGTGTGTGTGTGTGTGTGTGTGAGAGAGAGAGAGAGGGAGAGAGACTGGTTGTGTGAGATCAGACGGAGAAGCAGCTGTGACCACAGGGGGCAGAATGTGGGACTCAAAGGAAACGACTTGACCGGGTTCTGCTGTATTGCCCTCACCTAAACCTCCAATAAACCACTGCACTTCCACAGCTGAGCTGCAGACCAACAGCAGCCTGTTGATGTAAAGCACTGTGGCTGATATCATTACAGGACTGGGGGAGATCTTCTACACATCAGGATGCCTTCATATTGTTTATTAGACCTTCACTGTTTACACATTTATCATTACATCCATCCATTATTAATAAACGCTTGTCCAGAGCAGGGTCCTGGTGGTCTGGAGTCTACCGTGAAACCGTAGCACATAAGGCAGGGTGCAGAAGAACACCAGTTCAGAGAGAAGACCTCTCCCACACACAGGGAAATTTAGAGTCACCAGTTCACAACAAACACACATCTCTGGACTTGTGAGAAGCACAAAAAAAGCACAAAACATGGGGAGAATATGTAAAATCCACACAGAACAAACCCATGTCTGAACACACAGCCCGGGACTATAAGGCACCAGGGCTGCCTGCTGTGCCACACTGAACAATTGTAACCCAGGGACTGTTAACAAGCACACAAAAGAACCCCCAAATGTGCCCAGGATTAGGTCATCAGTGCCAAGTTTATGATACATTTTTGCTGTGATCTTGTTTCCTTGTGAGAGAAAAGTACAGAAGCAGAACACAAACTTCTCCCAGTGTGTCACGGGGTCACAGCCAGGGCATGGTCCTACAGCCAGAGGGGGAGGGTGAGGATAACTGCGAGGATGTTACTCAGACAGGTCTACTGGCCGTCTATCCTCCCATCCGACAAAAGGTCACACGACGGGAGTGTACAGGTCAAGGCAAAGAGCTCACAACCTTCCTCACATAAAGGTCTAAATATTAAAGAAAACAGCAGCTCCCTCACAGAAGGTCATGGAAGGAGGCCGCTCTGCTGAGTCAGTCTGCATGTAGTCTAAACACAAAGCCAACAAGTCAACCTGTGGTTTTATCACAGCTCATTTTTTCATTAAATAATTACTCACTTGTTGACTTTCCTCAAGCAAACACAGAGCTCAGAAGGTGCATGTTTATACAGCAGGGTATCTCCTTGATTGGTTGAGCTCAGCAACCCTCACGCACCTCAACAGGGTCCAAACAGCTGATCCACAGTTTCGCTCTTGCTGCTAAAACAGGGTGATGCTTTGGGAGCCGGGAGGCAGAGGGAGGAGAAGGGGAGATGCTGCATCTTCTCACGACTGTGTTCAGATCACGTGGAAAAGGTAACCACACCGTGAGGAGGTGCCGTGCAACAAAACCAACACGTTCCACCTCCACCCGAGAACCTCCCTGGGGCCGGTTCTGCACACATGTTCATCTCATCTCAGTACGTCTTGCTGGAGTCCAAGGCTCTGTATTGGCTAATGTGATGTTCCTAAGATTCACACAGCCCACAACCTGCAGTTTGGACCACCCTTTCCAGCCAGAAGTATAAAACAATTCAGAGTCGAGCCATGGACCTCCTGACCAAATACATGCTGTTAAGGGCGATTCAGTTGTTTGAAGACATTTAACTGTCGCCTGGAAAAGTCTTGAAAAAAAAATGAAAGACCGAAAACAGTGGGAAGAAATACTATGAACAGTGACAAGAAATGGGATTTAAAAAAAAAAAAAAAAATGTTGGAGCCATTTAATAGTGGGGCAGGACAAGGTGGAATCCTCAACCACATAAGCTGTTCTTTACCAAAAAAGTGTCATCCTCAGGTGTGCAAGAACCACCTGGGGCTGTTTCGGGCATTTGGAGAAGGGCACATTAATGACCTGCGTGAGGCCCTGCTGGAGGTACGTACACAATACACACACACACACACACACACACACACACAGTAAAGCAATTTAAAGTTGCCAGATTTTCTGAAACACACACCTTTGGACTGTGGGAGGAAACCTGTGAGAAGACAGCAGGAGCACACAAACCGCACACAGCCTGAGCCGGATCTCAACCCACATCCTGAGCCGCAGCCCAGGAGCTGTGAGGCATCAGTTCTACCCGCTACTGTTGTACCGCTGAAGAAGGTGTTTACACTAAACCCCCGGTTATATAAACAGGACACAAAAGTGAAAGAGTAAACCAAACAAACTTAACACAGCTGCAAACATCAGAGTCACACAAATAATTTCCTGGCAAACCAAACCAGTCCGGTGTTCCTAGTGCCTCAATCATCTAAGACCTGGTCAATGTGATGCAGGGCCTGAGAAGGCGTGTCAGGTTGGAAAGCAGCAGTTCCCCCCCCCCCTTCCTGCCCGATTTCACCTTGCCGCCGAAGCACCATCTCGAACTCTGTCACTGACACACAAACACAATGAAACAGGAGCAAGTGTGTGTGTGTGTGTGTGTGTGTGTGTGTGTGTGTGTGTGTGTGTTGGGGCGATTACGGCCCATAGTTATAGACACATGATTTATCACCTGCATTTTCTGCCTTTTTGAAATGTGAGAGGCACTAGAGGGACAGCAGCGTGAAGATGTGCTCACACCTGCACGAGGAAGGAGGGCAGCTGAAGGGGGCCTGATGGTTGGAACACCACAGTTGACAGTTACTGTTCACCTTCTGTGGAAGTACCTGTTCTCCACCCTGTGCTGGGAATCACAGCAGCAATGGCTGCCACACCCAGCCACAGAACTCAACACACACAAGGAAAGGAGAAGCCAACCCCATTCCTAGGAAAATGATCCCGCTTTATCCGGCACCTGTCAAATGGGTTGCAATGGATTCTGGAGATCATTTTCCAGCTGGAAAACAAGCAGGGACAATCAGAAAATGCCCTGACCAGCTGTGAAACAGACGTTACTTGTCAGAACGAAGCCCAACATCAACCTCAAACTCATGTGAGCCACCTCAACCAGCAACAGCAGCGTAAGTCGAGTAAGATGACTGAACCCCAAACTGAAAAAAGAAAATCAGCATCAATCACTGCCGCTGGTTCCTGGGAAGAGGAACAGTGGGGCCTCAGTGACCTGAGATTCCTGTCGTGCCACATTTACATTTCTACATTTATTTATTGACAGATGTAAGAAAAGGGTGCATGTGGTCTGAGCTTTTGCTTGTGAAAGTCCACCTTAAGACAAACTGTCTACAAATGGAGGAAATTCAGGGCTGGCAAAGATCACACCAAGAGCACAATGTGCAATGCTGAAGGAAAAGAACTCATGGGTAAAAGCCAAAGACCTGCAGAAATCTCTAGGACTTGCTGAAGTCTCTGCTCATGTGTCCACTATAGGGAAAAACGCTGAAGAATGTTTCCTCCATGATGTCCTTCCATGAGCACCAATGTCTCAAGTTTACTAAAGACCACCAGGATGTTCCACAACGCTTCTGGGATAATGTTCTGTGGACATGCAAGATAAACTTTTTGGCAGAACTGCACAGGGTTGTTTGGAGGGAAAGGGCTCCGCACACCAATGCCAAAACCTCATCAAAACTGTGAAGCATGGTGGAGGGAGCATCATGGTTTAGGCTGCATTGCTACCTCAGGGCCTGGAGAGCTTGCAATTGTTGAAGGAACAATGAATTCAAAATTCTTTCAAGAAATTTTACAGAAGAATGTCGGGGTAATGTCCGTCACCAGATGCTGTGGTGCGACCTGAGGAAGGCTGTTCATGCAAGGTATGCCAGAAATATTGATGAACTGAGACAGTTTTGTAGTGAAGAACAGTCTAAAATTCCTTCTCACCGTTGTGCAAGTCTGATCTAATCAGCAGCTACGGGAAACATCTGGTGGAGGTTATTGCTACTAACAGAGGTTCTACCAGTGATCAAATACAGGGGTTCACATATGTCACTAGCCCAGACTGTGAATGGTTAAGCAGTGTGTTCAATAAGGAAATGAAAAGTACAACTGAGCTGAACTACAACTTTGTGCTCAACACTGATTTACCACTTAGTGGATTAGTGCAGGGCAAGTGCTTCGATCAAGGGTACTACTGCAGGAGGTAGAACTCAAACCTGCGTTCCTCAAGCGTAAAGCAGCAGCTCTAACTACTGCGCCACCTCCTGCCCAATCAGGTTCCCAAGATTCATAGCCGACTGACAGCAAAGTGAGGACAAGCGGGGCATCCCGAGGACAGGGACTTTCTCAGCAGCACTCACTGGAATCCGCAATTCTGAGCAGGACTGTATCATAGATCAGCCACTTCAGGACACATGGATGCCAGCAGCACCAAATGGAGAAGAAATGAGTTTCATGAGAAACCACCACCTGCGGTTGGGTTCCACCACAACTAGATTAGCAGTGACAGGACTGCACTGTTCCAGATGTCCGCCTGGGTTCACCGATGATGATCTGGGCTTGACAAGAGCGACTCGGCGTTAAAGTGATAAGATGTGTTTGCAGCCAAACGTGACCATTTGAAATTCGGAAGTTATCATGAGGTACAGCTGGCAGGTCACACCTTGCTGAGCTTGAGGCCTGCTTGTGATCAGTGAGATAAATATTACCCGAAGCACAGGTCATCTAAGGTCACCACAGAGTTTCACCATTACTGATGGATTCAGGTTTGAGGTGGCCAGTCAGGGTTTCTCTCAACACTTTGCTGACCTTACTACTCCATGGAATCCAAATGCCACTTGGCAGCAAATTAAATCTGTAAAAAAAAAAAAAAAAAAAACCTCTTTGAACCACAACACAGAGGGTTTTCTTTGCTGACAAAAACCCTTCCAGGCCCAGATAACACGTCCCCAGGATTCATGGCCGACTAAGAGTGAAGTGAAGACAGGGGGGGTCATCTGTGTCATCCCGAGGATGAGGACTTTCCCAGCAGCACTCGCTGGTCCCCACAGTTTTGAGCAGGAATGGAGTGACATGAAGATCTAGGATACAAGACACGTGGATGTCAGCAGCACCAAACGGAGAGAAAATAAGTTTCACGAGAAGCACAGGTCAACATCCTTCCAGGGTTTTTGGGGTTAAAAGCTGCAGGCTTTAGACATTGCACATCTTGGGACAGAGACGGTCTCTACCTTGAGAGGAAGCCAACAAGACCAGACAAGTGTGTTGGGCAAACAGAGCTCTCCTTCTCCTGTCCTTGAGACCCACATGAGGGCCCATTAATTACAGTTCCGGGCACAATGTTTTCGTTCTCCGCTTCTTGTCAACAAGCCCTCTGCAACGCAGGCCTGACTCATCCGGAGCAAAACACAATAAAATTTTAATGAAACAAATGAACAGTCGAATATCTCCATTTTCAAAAATTTGGATCGCATTCAGCTCGACTTTGGTTCAACCAGCTCTGGCTGAAAAGGAAACTATAATAAAAGTAACGACTCTAACTGGGGTTCCTGTAATAATAATTCATGCTGCCTATAACAGTTCTGAGGAGGGAGAGCTTGTGCCTGGGCTGTAGACTCTGAGTTGAATCCATGTGGAGTTTTCCCTGTCACAGTCACGTGTTTCAGGTGAATCAGTGACTCCCTTAATGTGTGTGAACGATGCCCCGTGATGGACTAGAACCCTGTCCATGGTGTATTTATGCATCCAGGATAGGCTCTGGACCTGCACAGCCCTGAATTTGGACAAGAGTTTATCCACGATGGATGGATACACAGATGGGTATTAAAATTTTAGCATTTCAACCTAATTATATCAAACAAAAAGCCACTGTTCCAGGAGGGGAAAAAAAAAAAAAAAAAAAAAAAAGGTGAAGGAAATTCCCAAAACTGCAAAGGCTCAGTGCTAAAGTATCTGAGAAAACAATTCAGAGGAGCATCCAAGTAAAGGATGTCCAAAAACACACAAGACAGGATGCAGTTCTGCTACAAAACACAACTGATGGAAATTTAAACTTGGTTTTAGACCGATGACACACCAGTCAGTGGAATGTGACGGAAGCACAGAAGATGCCAGACTAGCTGCTCAGTTCATCTCTGAGGGTGGAGACCTTCTGGACACGGACACCTCTGGACAGAATCTACCGCCTGAAAGCAAAATTAGTCATCGTGAGCAGCCATAACCCCAGGGGACACAGTCCTGGTTTAAGTCCTCTCTTGCGGATCAACCGTAACTAAACCCCGTAGTCACAGAGCCAAGCTGTACACCCTTAGTACATTATTACCACATCTTCAACATTTCAGGAGAACGTGGGGCTCCCACACAGGCTTTTCCTCTCCGGTTTGCACTGGCAGTCGTTTCAGTCCCGACTGCAGGGTGGTGCTGCTTTCCTCCTTCTAAAAATGCCACCCTAAATAAATCCATAAACACACAGTCTGCAGGCTGCGGCAGCCCAGGTCAAAATCCACAACCTACATGGTTAAGTGATCTTGGAGGAACTGAATTGTCTTAAGATTGTTCAGTGTAATCAGGCCAAGGTAAGTATAACAACAACCGGAGAAGGTGGTTGTGTTTGTTTTCTGCTCGACCCCACGTTCAGCGCAGTCTTTAATGTGGTCCACGTTGCCACATGGCAGCTGCTGCTTGGTGATGGATCTTGCTAAACAACAGTCAACACACAATATTGGCAGTTCAAACCCCCCCTGGACACACATAGCGTGTGTGATCCAAACCCACACTCACAATACTGAGACTGGGAGTCTCAGGCCACGGTAAATAAAACCAAAATTTAATTATTATTCATTTATCTGCTCCTTACGTTTCGTGTCCACCAGCATGTGATGGAGAGCTTACAACCTACAAGCTGAAGTGGAAGGACCTGGATCTGAATCCCTGCTTGGACTGCAGTACCCCTGTGTAAGGTATCTATCTACCCTGAAGTGGTACAGGGAAAATTACCCTGCTGTATAAATGGATAACCCTGCCACCCCCTGCAGCTGGTATTGTTGTGTCACACAATGAGTCTGAAATAAGAGGGTGCAAGTACACATTCCACTTTGAGACTATATTCATATGCAAAGTGCTGGTGTGGAAAAATTTGCTCACTTTGGGGGGGGTTAGGA
Source organism: Arapaima gigas (assembly GCA_900497675.1). Classification (NCBI taxonomy): domain Eukaryota; kingdom Metazoa; phylum Chordata; class Actinopteri; order Osteoglossiformes; family Osteoglossidae; genus Arapaima; species Arapaima gigas. The sequence goes on along the minus strand of UFQX01000861.1, from coordinate 784,431 downwards.
GGTACTGTACCCAGTAACCCAGTTATTTAGGGCTTCACGTTTCACATAATGGTATCACCATCAGTAGGAGATGCAGCTGGAAGTCGAACACAATATGAACTCGTGCAAGTTTTTAGTCTGAGGGTTTGAAAAGCAGAGAAACATTGAGATGATGACCTCAGGACAGCTCTAATGTCACCAACACCGAGTCCAGGTGACAATGGAAGGTTTTTAGGAAATAAGTGTGTTTCCTCTTCAGGAACAGCAAACATGCCAGCGCACACTGTTGGTGGAGAACATAGGATAACCTGCTGTCATTAACAAACAGACCAAAGAGATGAGAACAAGTTGGTCGTCTCAATGAAATGATCCAGGTTTTAAACAAACAAACAAACAAAAACAAACAATTAATTGATTAATTAAGTCAGTGCCTGTCAAGGGGTCATTTTCCTCAGGCCACTTCCACATGTCAAACAGTGAACAGGAGGGAATCCGGTCTGACTGCATGTTAGACTCTCTAACCAACCACCAGGGCTTCCCAGCTGAGCAGCAAGACTCCATAAACGGTCCACCAGGACTCTAACCAATAATACAGACTCTAACCAAACACTAGGACTACCTGACCAACTCCCAGGGCTCACCAACTGAGAAGCAGGACTATCTAACTTCTCCCTAACCGAACAGCAGGGGTCCCTAACTCAAAAACTGGACTCCCAACTAACAAGGAATTTCTAACCAATAACATGGACTCTCTCTACGATTCTCTTACTAACCACCAGTCCCCCAACAACTACTCATGAACACCGCTCCGAGACTGTTAACTACCCACCCACAGTTCTCTCCTACCTGTAACCATCTCCTTCTTGCCCTCGTCCAGGTGAGAAGAAACCACGTCCCCCATGGTGAGCAGGTGAACTGCGGCCGCCTCAGTTCCCGCTTCCCGTCCCCCGCCGGAAGGGTCAGGCAACTAACCAATAACTAATCGGTTAAAAATCGCTTGGACTCGGTCGCTGCAGAGACGCACACGTATCCCACCACCTCGCGCGCTGTAGCCTGACGACTGAGCGCGAGTCGCAGCTCCCGGTTTGTTACTGGACCCGCTCCGCACGCAAGTCCCGCCCACCGTGGGCGGGTCGTCTCTCCTATTGGTCAGAAATGTCTGTCCCTGTTTGATACGCCCAGCACGGGCGGGACCCGCGGCGCGGTGCAAACGCCACATTTAAGTTTAAGTTTTGAACAGACGAAGCAAACGGAAGAATATTGATTCAACGAAGTGGCCACAAAAATGTCGGAAATGGAGAAAATCATAATAAAGTAGACAGCGCATGACTTATTTGGTAGAGAACTTTTATTCGTTCCTTTGTTTCTGCTATTCAAAAAGATAATTTAATATTATTCAACTTATATGCATATCGTTATATATTAAAATGTGTCTCAGCCACTGTAATTTTTTTCAGACATCAGCGTCACAGTTTCTCAAGGTACACAATGCAATGCAGCAGTATTTCTCAATGCCAGAAATATTTACCGTGGATGCATACTGCGAGTCTGCGGTTATTTAAATTAGATGTGACTTAATAATCCAATTCTCGTCAATGACGTCACTATGCAGCGCTGCGTGGCCTTCTAGAATTTTTTAAAACTCGAGATCATACTGCTAAAACAGGAGGTGTACGCGTGACTAGCGTCACCCACTTGTACCGCCACACCTGATCCCGCCACGCCCTCGCCACCAAAACTGGCAGCTCAACCATCACCCCACCTGCTGGCCGCATTGCATGGCTCGCAGTTAATTAGTCGAATAATTTCTATTTGATTTTGACAAAAAAAAAATCAACTCCATCTAATTTATCTCCTGCTTGAATCGCGATGGACAGCTTGGTGACGCTTGGCGACTGCCAGCGAGTCCATTCTGATCCGGAGGAAAAAAAAAAATCTCCTGCTTGAATTCAAGCTACCTATTTTATATGCTGCAATTTTTTTGATAAACGTAATAATTCTAACTAATCTCGGATTAGTGTTTAATGTCACGAAACCCATTTAGTGGCAAGAACATTTCAAACGGCTGCAGACTCCGGTGACAAACGACCACTATCGCAACATAGGAGCGTAATTTAAAATCTATTAATGGCAAAGTAAAACGGCGTAACTAGTAATACGGTACTGTACAGTGCTGCCCCCTACTGGTGGAGGATCATTTCAAATTCCGCGCTGTGAGACGGACCGTATAGATACACCTGTTAGATACGGCTTATTTTCCACTTATAAATATATATTTTATTTATCAGCCGTCGCTGTAGCTGAGTTACTTTCAAATATTAAACGGAGTTCGAATCAGAAGCAAAATCAAAAAATCCTCAGGTGTCAGGGGAGCTGAAAGACATGAACAACACTGCCACCTAGGGGTGAGTCGGAGAAATTGTTTATATTTCTGAGTGAAAATCTGAGTATTTGAAAAGACCAAAGTTACATTAACAGCGAAATAAGTAGCACACAAAACGAAGAATAATTTACACGAGTGTTCGGTTAATTTTTTTGATTGTTTTACTACATTAAGCAATATTATAAATAGTATTGTTGCACCCAGGTTTAATAGTGAATGTCTTTGGTGCAAATAGTTAATTTAGGGATTTTAAAAAATTAGAATTTAGGGAATTTTTTTGTTTTTTTTATTTGACCTGTTCCCACCCCTTTAAGGTCTAACACTGATGTCACATCGATCACTTTCATTTGTAAATAAACCAAAGCGAACAATAAAGATATTAAATCAGAGGTGCACGTGAGGATCAGTGTGCTTAGCGGCGATGTGTTTGTGTCCCACACGCTGAAGGAAACGGTGGGGACAGAGTGGAGGGGGGGGGGGACTGGGGGGACAGGGGCCTGCAGCGCGCGCCGCGCCCACGTGACAGAGGTGGTCAGTGCGGGGTGGCGGGGATATTTTCATTTTATACGACGTTCTATACAAGAGAACAATAGCCGCGTTAGTAAGTCCGCCGAGGGCGGAATTTCATCATTATCTGAGAAAAACTGTCCCCATTATTTATTTAGCGTTTGCTAAGTCAATACAGGTAAACACGAGAACGCGCGCGCACGCTTGAGGATCCCCATCATTACATATAAACCCGCCAAACATTATATATGTGCACCTTGTACATCCTTGCGATTCGAGAAAAATGGAGCTGGAAATGCGGGTTGTGGAGTTTGGGGGGGGGGGGGCATCTCTGCAGTGTGGCTAGAGGACGCGGGAACGAGCGCGAGACGAGAGCGTGCGCGCGGTGGTGCGCGTGTCCGCGGAACGGGAGGTGGGAAGAGAAGGGAAGGGCGACGCAGTGACGTCCCTCCTCGCGCGCATCTCCGCAGTCCGTTGCGATGCGCGAGCTGCGCACTCTCCCTCCGCCAGAGACGGGAGCGCGCCGGGGGTAGAAGGACGAGAGCGAGCAGAAAGAGGAGGAGAAACGGGGAGGAAGCGCGACCAGAACAGGGCGACAGGGAGGAGAGACGCGGCACCATGGCACCGGTCGGGCTCAAGGCGGTCGTCGGAGAAAGTAAGAGCCGAGCGCGGGGGGCGTCGGGCGCGGGAGCTGGGGACGGGAGAGGGTGGAGGCTGCGCGCGTGTCCTCCTGCGGGATGCGGCGGTACCCCGTGGGCTCCGTCTCCGCCGGCAGCGGTTATGATGATGATGATGATGATGATGATGATGATGATCGGGGTTACTGGAGGTGTCAGAGCAACAGAGGTGCGGGTTTGTCTGCTCTCTGCGATCGTGGTTTGTGCGATACAAAAAAAACTGTTCGGGGGAGATGGAGAGAACGGGAAGCGGACGGATGAAGGGGGATGAAGGGGGATGAAGGCAGAAGGATGAAGGCGGCGGGAGGGGTGGGGGTGGCAGGAACGCCCATCTCCTCGCGGTGGGAAAGAGGGGGAAGCAGCAGCGATGCGGGACTCGGATCCTCATCTTACCACCATAATGTCACATCACGTGAAATAACGCCATCTGGACCACAGTCCTATTTGAAAAAAATATATAGTACGTTATACATTATATGCCTACATTATTTTGTACGTCAGACGGTATTGAACCGTCACGTTCCGTATCACATATCCACACAGTTCGTGTATATATACAGTATATATATGTGTAGAACAGGTATTTGCGCCTCTGTACCCAGTTTTCTCGATCCCTTTTCAAACTGTCCGAGCAGGAGGACATTTTCCGTGTTTTTTAAACATTTTAATCGTTATTGTAACTCGGGCGCGCGGGCGAGGTGATGGCGGAGGGAACGGAAACGTGGAATACATTAACGACTCTAAGTAAAATAAAGCAAAATAAAACGCAGCGCGAACATGTCACCAATCCCTCACAAGACAAACAGCACAGCCCCGTCATATAATCACATACATATAAACCGGACTATTAGTCGTAATACAGGGATTATTGACGGCATCGATCGTAAAAGTGAGCCGCTACGTTTTGGGCGGTTCTTCTTATAGGGACGCGGTGTCGCTTTGATGTGCCGACATGAATCACTGCGGTGTAACAGTGTTACAGTCATGTTACAATAATATATCAATAACGTTACAGTAATGTATCAAGTGTACCGGTTACAGTGATTAATAATGTTGCAGTAATGTTAGAATAATATTGCAGCAACGTTATGAAATTATACAGTAATTTTACAATACTGTTATAGCGAAACCGCTGCGCTGTACTCGTGGGAGCGGCGACGCACCTATTTACTGTAAGTTACTTTAACAAACGCATATTAAAAATACCGGAAGTTATTATTTAGTCATATATGTCGTGCTGATTTTACGTAGTCGCACAGGGTCAAATAACGTCAAAGTTCCAACAATCATAAAAATATTTACAGAGCAGTTCCATTTGCACATTGGCGGGTCAGAAATCTGCCAGGACTGGTACCCCCCCCCCATGGTGCTCATTCACAACCTGGAAATACTATTAAAACACTTAACTCATATTTAATATTTAAGTTAGATATGATATGGGAGCAATTTGAGCTGAAATACATGCTGGTCAGCTGCAGTCTTTAGGCCTCAGCTCCTCGCTCAGAGTAATACTGTCCTCCTGCTCCAGCTGCTGCTGCTGCGGTGACCGCTGTATGTTTGGGTACTTTGGGTAAAAGGTGTGAAAAATTGTGGTGCTGGGGGATGAGGGACCTCATCCGACCCAGGGGGCAAACAGAATGTGCGAGGCGACCACGTGACCAGTGTGATCCTGAGTATGTGCTGTTAAAGGCGAAGGTGTGTGACAGAGGCCAGTAAAAATATCCATTCATCCATCCATCCATCCTTCCATCCATCCATCCATCCATTATCCCTGACCGCTTTATCCTGGTCAGGTTGGTGGAGGTCTAGAGCCTATCCCAGAATTACTGGGCATGAGTCTAGAGCCCAGCAACAATCACTGACAATATTCAAATGAACCTCCAGGTGTGGCGAACATATGTGTAGGTGAAAAGTGGCAGTACATGAGATGAGGAGGGCAGGCTGAGTGTGGGGGGGGGGGGGGCC